>JACXGI010005417.1:0-11437 GCA_016801175.1 Esox masquinongy | reverse complement strand
AAGGTCCCTTGATGTCATCCTACGGTTGTTGAGTGACATTCGAATGAGTTGACGGTCATCTCGGTCAGTGGACAGTCGTTTTCGCCCTCTGCCAGTCTATAGCTTTGTTGTCCCCGATGTCTGTTGCTTGACCTTGTTCTTATGAACTGCCGTCTTTGAAATTTTCAGGATGGAAGCAACCTGACGCTCACTGTATCCCTCTGCCTGTAAAGCCAGAATTTATCCCTTCTTTTCCTCACACAAATCTTTTGTTTCAACTCTTTTGTCATGCTGAATAGTTATTTTTTTATTCAAATTACCTTTGAGGTACTACTTGCACTGTTTTTTGCCATCCTATTGCAAGAGGATAGTGATGACCACAGCAGTGGGTTTTATACTTTTCCTCGTTAAATTATATTTTGTTCAGGTAATCGCCTAATCAGTACCTCATTAAGTAAAATAACGTGTGCCTGTGTTAGAATTTAACAGACACTGGAATGGAATGGCTGCCATACATATAGAAATGCTGTTTCTAGGCTTGGTGACTTCATACAAAGAGTTGGGCTTAGTTCAGGTTGTTAGTTCATTAGTGTTGCTTGTGGAATAGGAGGAAGTGCAAATTGATTGAAGTAGACTGGGTTTGATTTTGGCAGTGTCCCCATTTGAAAGATGATATTTAGAGCACAAAATTGATAAAATGAATTACTTAATTGTTCAGAAAAATCTTTCTTGGCAAAGTGTTGTGGATGTCTTATCAGTTAGTCTATCCTGCCTTGTGTCAATTAAAATGCAAGTCGATTGCAAGTTCACTACTGTGTAAGGAACAATTATTAATTATCACAGCTGGGATTTAATTAATTGTCAAATATGTTTTTAATTAACTCCTCTACGTCACTGTTTGTGTACCCTGTTATACTGCTCATAGCCGCTGCATGAAAGCATGCTGTGTCTCTGACAAGATCAATGAAGTTGAGTCTCTATGGCACAGAATGTAACGAATCTGTCTTGTTACTACAGGAGCTAGCGATTCTGTCTTGTTACTGCAGGAGGTAGCGATTCTGTCTTGTTACTGCAGGAGGTAGCAATTCTGCCTTGTTACTGCAGGAGGTAGCGATTCTGCCTTGTTACTAAAGGAGCTAGCAATTCTGTCTTGTTACTGCAGGAGGTAGCGATTCTGCCATGTCACTGAAGGAGGTAGCGATTCTGCCTTGTTACTGCACGAGGTAGCGATTCTGCCTTGTTACTGCACGAGGTAGCGATTCTGCCTTGTTACTGAAGGAGGTAACGATTCTGCCTTGTTACTGAAGGAGGTAGCGATTCTGCCTTGTCACTGAAGGAGGTAGGGATTCTGCCTTGTTACTGCAGAAGATAGTGATTTTCCCTTGTAACTGCCAGCATCTGGGTTGCTGGTTCACATCCATGAGCAGGAAAGTACTGCAGAGAGCTTTTAAACCTGTCCCAAATTAAGGCTCAGGAAAGTCCAAAACAACAATAGTTTACCATTTATTCTGATGACATTAACACATTTGTTTTTCCCATACATATATTCCATTTTCAAAGGTGTGGCTCCCAAAGAGAATAGGGATTTAAAAGAATCTGTGAAATATCTGTGAATTTTATACTCTGTAAAAAAAAATGTATATGGCTGTTTTTCTACTGAGCTTGATCTTGTCTGTCAATTTGTTTGGGTACATTTCTTTTTGTTTGGGTTGGGATTTGGGATTGTGGAACTGACAGTTTTTAGTACTTGCAATGATCTACTGTATGTCCTGAAGAGGTTTAAGAATAGAGAATAGTTTAACAAGTGAATAAAAAATAAATAAAGTGTTATATTTGCATGATTTCCTGTATTTTTCAAGAGAAGAAATATATTGTTGTGTATAACGAGTGGACTTATGTTGACAACAAACTATAGGGCCTGAAATACATTGGTTGTCAAGAAATGTACTAATTTCTTAAAGTTTGAGTAACTTTTTTTTATCTCTAATGTTTAACAGTTGCATCTTTATCTGGTACTCTGGTATTTAATTTCAGCCTACTGTATTTTCTACTGACACTGTACTTGACATTTATCAGATTTATCATGTATATCATGAGATAGGCTTAAGTGTGCTATGGAAAAAACCTTCAGGAACGTGGGTTATTTACATCTTTCTGTTTGGAAAGCTGTAATGTTCTCTCTTTCTCTCCATTACAATAGTAATTAAATCCAACAGACAACAGTAATTCCATCCTCCCTGCTTCCTGCATCAAGTCTGCTTCTGCGGTGATAATCTGTCATTTCTGAAATGGGATTTTGTCATGTGGAAAGTGAATACTGTTACATACACTAGCATGTCAGGAATCACACAAATCACAATGAGTGGAACATTAACTTAACATACGGGTACCCTGGCTAGCAATATGTGTGCTTTAGTGTAACATTTTTACCAAATGGGGAAATGCATTTCAGGCCATGTACGAAATATGAAAAATCGGCCAAATTAAATGGTATGCATTTTCAAATTTAATTTTACGTATGACATACAAAGATTACATTTGTGAATATTTCTGGAAAATATACTTTACCTTTGTTTAAAAATATTTGTATCATTTGTATGCAATTTTCCAAAATATTTTGGAGACATTTTTGCTTATATACGTACAAGTGCAGACACACACACACACACACACATACCCTACATGGTTAAGCAAACCACTTAGACTTTTGGGTCCTATTTAGTCTCATCCATAATGCGGTCCTGTGCCCTCACACACCCACCCCCTGCTAGCTCAGCTATCAGTTCTACAGACATGCTCGTCTACATGCAGGCGCAGTGTACAGTGAAAGAGGATGCATCGTATCATTGGGGACTTTTGAAATCACATTTGATGTTCGTGGTGACAGGTAAATGAAACCACTGGGAGTACTCATCTTCAAGACGAATTTGACTTTTATCCTTAGTGGCAGAGAGCAGCCAGAGCAGAACAGGGGCAGAGCGAAACAGTGCATTTCATTTCTTGGCTGTGAGTCAATGACATGCTTGCTGGTTCAGCTTGCCCATTATCTTTTCAATGTGACAGCAGGCCATAACTCACACATGTTTACATTGCTACAAAGCGGATCTGTGATGGGGAACCCGTGCCAAAACATAACAAGCTGTCCAATATCAATTACACAGGCAAATGAAACCCATTAACCTCTCCTCTGGGTGTTTGCTCTCAGCAGACTGTTTGCTCGCTCAGCACCAGAGCTATTTCAGGTCAGCAGCCATTTTGTTGGTCTGTTTGTTGTTTATTGGTTGAAATCAATCAGATCTAATCAGATCATTAACACTGATGGCTAATCTGATGCGACTCAGCGGTAACCAACCTTAGCGGGATAGGATAGGTCTTGGCAGAGGGAAAACCTCTGCGGCTTCGGAAAATTACTGGTGGTCCTTGAATCCAGGCCCTGGCAGGAGACCCTTTCTCACCTAAATACAGGAAAATAAATGACTGGGATGGATTAGAGCGCTGAATGGAGGTCTTTAATAGAAGGAGTGGGTAGTTAAACTAATGAGCCAATCACAGCCTGGCTCATTCTGACTGGTGCCAGAGTGGACAACAGAGACATTTTCAGCTTTTCATAGAAATACTGCACACAGAAATGTATTAAGTAGAATGAACAAAGCTTTCTATCATGTGAACAGCAGCCTTGTTGCCAGTACTGTGTTCTTCCAACTGAGCTACACGGGGTGTCCTGCAATTACATTCTATGTCAAATTAAAAAAATATCTAGCACCCACTCAATGTTTCTCCCTGTTCACTTGATGTGTTATCCACTTACAACTGCCACTGTGTAATGTCATCCAGTCTGTTATGTCACTTCCTGTAGAGAAAACTCAGCTGAACAACTGTAATGAAAACAGAGCTACTCATTCACGACCATCAACACTGAAGATTGATTTAGAACAAACTCAAGAGCATATACTTTACTTTTTTTTTGCCTGAGTATATGTGTTTATTTTAGGTTTAGTATTATCAAGTCTTTCTACATCTTTATTTCAGTTAAATGTTTTCGTTCATTTGAAGGTTTTTTCCATAGCTGTCCACACATTGGCTACGAAGTATTGTGTACTCAGAGTACTGAATATGTGCTAGATCTCAAGCCTGTCCTCTTGTTCTTTTATTTTACATAACATGGTCTTATGGTTATTGGTCTAACAAGACATGAGGTGTCAAACATCCAGACTGGGGTGCTTTCAGTAAAAATACAAACTCAATATATTTTAAAATTAATAAAAGCAAATAAGAACTTTATAGGGAAGGTAATGGACCTATATTTGTGCAGAATTGACTGGCCAACTCATACAATGATAATCACCTAAACAAAATAAAGACAGTCATTCCAAAATATCTAGATGAAAGGCTATTTTTTTGTTAACATGGACGACATATAGTTTTAGTGTAGAATGCGCCCGCCAGGACAACATTTTTGACACCCTTAGGACATGGTCTAAAAGTTTATTCTCTAACAGGACATGGTCTAATAGGACATGGTGTAATAGTGAATGGTCTAACAGGACATGGTCTAATAGGACATGGTCTAATAGGACATGGTCTAATAGTAAATGGTCTAACAGGACATGGTCTAATAGTAAATGGTCTAATAGGACATGGTCTAACAGGACATGGTCTAATAGTTAATTGTCTAACAGGACATGGTCTAATAGTTCATGGTCTAACAGGACATGGTTTAATAGGACATGGTCTAACAGGACATAGTCTAATAGTAAATGGTCTAATAGGACATGGTCTAACAGGACATGGTGTAATAGTAAATGGTCTAATAGGACATGGTCTAATAGTAAATGGTCTAACAGGACATGGTCTAATAGGACATGGTGTAATAGTAAATGGTCTAACAGGACATGGTCTAATAGGACATGGTGTAATAGTAAATGGTCTAACAGGACATGGTCTAACAGGACATGGTTTAATAGTAAATGGTCTAACAGGACATGGTCTAACAGGACATGGTCTAATAGTAAATGGTCTAATAGGACATGGTGTAATAGTAAATGGTCTAATAGGACATGGTGTAATAGTAAATGGTCTAACAGGACATGGTCTAATAGTTCATTGTCTAACAGCACATGATCTAACCGTAAATGGTCTAGCAGGATATGGACTAACAGGACATGGACTTAAAGAACATGGTCTAATAGTTCATAATCCTACATAACATGGTCTAATAGTTCATAGTCCACCAGAACATGGTCTAATAGTTCATAGTCCAAAAGAACATGGTCTAATAGTTCATTTTCTCACTTGACATGGTCTAATAGTTCGTGGTTGGACATAGTCTAGCAGTTAATAGTAGGAAATGGTCAAGCAGAACATCCACTAACAGATAATGGTCTTTAAGGTGTAACAAAACAGTACAAGAGTTTATGTGGTTGAAACTGTCATGTTTTAGGTTGATTTTGGTCATTGCATTCCCATAGAGAAAATCCAATATCCAATTTATGGATTTCCTCTACAGGAATACAATTCAATTACTGACATGACTTTGCTGTAAAGCATCTGTTCTCAACCATGTTTTACAGGACATGGTCAGACTAACTGTTCTAACCACAGGATCAGTGGGTTTAACAGTGAACTCTGCCAGTATACAGAACTCTCTTATATCTACAGTCTTTTTCCCTAGTTCTTTCACTTGGCCAAAGTGAGGAATCAAGGGTGACAGAGATACTATAGTGTGAAGAGGACGGTGTATTCTTCTTCTAATGATGATGATAATGATGACTACATTCAAGTTTTATCCTCACAATTTCTGTACAAAAGATCTATTTCTATATTTTCAATAAATTTGTAATTAAAAATTATGACAGTGTGACTGCTTTTCCTTTCTTCCTCTTCACTGATTATTGTTCCATTTAATTAACTTTGTTTAATAGATTGAGACATATTAAGATGTAGATATTATGACATGTGACAAACATTTTAATTGAAATTATGCAAAATATTGATTGCATCGTAATGAAATATTTGTCACAGTAGTTACCAAAAAAGCTGCATTCAGTGTCTGTCTATTTCTCTGTCTGTGTATTTCGCTGTCTGTCTGTGCGCATCCAACTTTTCCTCCCTTATCGAATCATTTACAAACTGATAGCAGCTATGAATACACTGATTGACTGCTTTGAGTGGCCAATGTCCTGCTAAACACACACATATAGATGGCCCACATGTCCTTCTGACTAAAAGTTTGGCAAATGGGCAAAAAACTCTAAATCACCAAAATATTGAACAGGACTAAGTCACTCAGTGTTCATGGCTACTCAGAATACTGTCACTCATTAAAGTGAAGCACTGCAGAATGCACAAAATGTGATCAGAAAAACCTACCTGTCTTGAGTAACATTATATATTATCCCAGGAGATGAGCTGCTTTCACATTTTCTTCTTACCTCCATCAAAGAATTAAAGTTGAAGTCAAACTTTATCTTGTGATTTAGAAAACAAAGCTTGTCTTAAAAGAAGTGGAAGAGGGAGAGGAAAGAGGAAATCATGGCAAGAAAAATGAAGACAGGACGCAACAGAGAGATGGAGGGAAAGGAATAGATAGAGGAAGCGACACATAGGAAAAGAAGGAAAGGAAGGGATAAAGAGAAGAGGGAAAGGAAGAGATAAAAAGGGATGGAGATAGAACAACAGAGATGGAGAAGAGAGAGTGGGGGAAGAAACGTTCTCTCCTTGATTTGTGTGACAGGACCAGCACTTAGACAAGGACATACAGCTCCGGAAATAATTAAGAGACCACTGCACCTTTTTCTTTCCTTTCCAAAAAAGTCAAAAAGTAAGGTTTTGAGTGAGGAACAGAAGGGTTAAAATTAAAAGACCACTGCAAATTGAACGCTTCTGTTCCTCACTCAAAACTTTCCTTTTCAACTTTTTTGGAAAGGAAAGAAAAAGTGCAGTGGACTCTTAATGTTTTCCGGAGCTGTATGTCTGTCTGTCTGTCTGTCTGTCTGTGTGTGGGTCAGTCTATATGGACACAGTCCATGGTCTAATGGTTCATGGTCTAACAGGACATGGTCTAATATTTCATGGTCTAACAGGACATGGTCTAATAGTTCATGGTCTAACAGGACATGGTCTAATAGTTCATGGTCTTATAGGACATGGTCTAATGGTTCATGGTCTAACAGGACATGGTCTAATAGTTCATAGTCTAACAGGACATGGTCTAATAGTTCATGGTCTTATAGGACATGGTCTAATAGTTCATGGTCTTATAGAACATGGTCTAATAGTTCATGGTCTAACAGGACATGATCTAATAGTTATTCGATCAATAGGGCATGGTCTAAAAGTTCATCAATTAACAAGACATGATCTAATAGTTCATCGATTAACAGGACCTGGTCTAATAGTTCATCGATTAACAGGACATGATCTAATAGTTCATCGATTAACAGGACATGGTCTAATAGTTCATTGATTAACACGACATGATCTAATAGTTCATTGATTAACAGGACATGGTCTAATATTTAATCGATTAACAGGACATGATCTAATTAGTTAATCGATTAACAGGACATGATCTAATAGTTAATCGATTAACAGGACATGGTCTAATAGTTCATCGATTTTAACAGGACATGGTCTAATAGTTCATCGACTAACAGGACATGATCTAGTAGTTCATCATTAACAGGACATGATCTAATAGTTCATCGATTAACAGGACATGATCTAATATTTAATTAATTAACAGGACATGATCTAATAGTTCATCGATTAACTCAACATGAACTAATAGTTCATCAATTAACAGGACATGGTCTAATAGTTTATTGATTAACAAGACATGATCTAATAGTTAATTGATTAACAGGGCATGGTCTAATAGTTCATCGATTAACAAGACATGGTCTAATAGTTCATCGATTAACAGGACATGATCTAATAGTTCATCAATTAACAGGACCTGGTCTAATAGTTCATTGATTAACAGGACATGATCTAATAGTTCTTCGATTAACAGAACATGATCTAGTAGTTCATCGATTAACAAGACATGGTCTAGTAGTTCATCGATTAACAAGACATGGTCTAATAGTTCATCGACTAACACTGTTCATGCTGATGACACTGTTATTTACACTTCTAACTCTGATACATTACAAATCCAGATTTCTTTACAACTTGACTTTAACTAGGTCCAAAACTGGATTCATGAAAACAGATGCACATTGAATAAGAAGTCCATCAGCCTGATGTTTGGTACAAGACATAGTCGTACTGTATATATCCCTCTGATTTGCATATTTATTTTGATGAAGGATCACCCGTTGAGAAAGTTGATTTATTTAAATATCTTGGACTTTGTCTTGACCCTGAACTCTCCTATAAGCTTCACATTGATTTTATTATAAAAAGAACATATGGTTCTCTGAGTTTACTTTATCGCTCCATTAACTGTTTTACATTTCAAGTCCAAAAAAGAATAATTTCTCAGTTGATACTTCCTATTATTAATTATCCTGATATTATCAGAACACCTCTGACACTCATCATAGGCCCCTTAATGTTGTTTATACTTCTCTATGTAGATTTGTTTTGAGGTGTCCATATAGAACTCATCATTGTTTCATGTGTGAATCATTTAATTGGTTGCAGCCTAAATCTAGAAGGCAATTTCAGTTCATCTTCAAAACATGTTTATCTTTATTGTACCTCCTACTTGAATGAGCTTTAGGCTCCATGTACAGTAGATCTTCATATCCATTCAGACATATGCAACATCCCTTTTTCTTTGTACCCAGAATATTCAAAGAAGTCGGGCGCATGACATTCCAATACAAAGCTCCATCTGACTGGAAAAAACTTCAGCTGTTTTTTAGCTCTATTACCTCCTTGTGCTGCTTCAGGATATCTTTATATTTTTATCTTAAAACAACCAGTTAATGCTTTTGTTTTGTGTGTACTTATAATCTTCAACTTATTTGTGCTACCAAAATCTGACAAAAAATCTGATGACAAAATGCTTGAAATAATGTAATAATATAATATATTTTTTATCTCGGTCAGTGTATCCAATTGTGGCCGGACCGCGTAAGCGGAGCAGACCAAGAATAGCGAATGGCTCTTACTGAGTGACTGACTGAGTGAGTGACTACCCGTTGTTAAATAGCGTAGTGATTAGAGACGTGGACTGCAATGCAGGTGACCTGTGTTTGATCCTCACCATGGACAAAACAATTCATTAGCATTTGTTCAGGAAAGACAAACACTTCTCTGGCTACAGTCTTCAGTAGCTGCATTATAGTAAGTCTGGAAAAAAACTGTTCACCGTTATAATGCAACTATTTCTGATGGATTTTCAAAGTACATATCCGTGCATGCTTTTTGGGGTAATATTGATCACAACCCCTTGGGCAGTAAAAGAAGAAGAGTTTCTACATTTCTCTCGTCTTTTCACTCAACAACAAAGTCAGTTATCGTCATCTATATTAATAGTCATTGCATCAATGTCATACACGAATGAAAGAACAAGAAACCAGGCAAGCCTAGTTCAGCCGGATCGCAATAGAAAACACTGCTCTCTTGAGAATCAAACCCGGGTCGCCCACATGAAAAGCTGTGTCACTAACCATTACACCACAGAGCTCTACGTTCAACAGGTGTCAGTTTAGCCTCCTGTGTCTATGAACAAATCCTCTTTTGCCACTGGCTGTTTTAACAGCTAGTTGGCCATTCGTGAATGATATTGATACAGTTGAACTGACTAACGTTTCTTACAAATAGCGTCTATGAACTGTTAGCTGCCACTGGCCGTTTGAACAGCTTATTAGCCAGTAATAGACTTTACCAGTATCTACTAACTTACTGGAATAGTCATAGGAATTGAGCAATTGCTAGCGAGTATGCCAAAGCTATTTCATTTCATGGCATAAGAACGTATTTTTTTCTTTCATGGCATAACAACATACTTTTTTCATTCATTCATGAATGACATTGATACAATAATTATCAGGAAAGGTGACGATAACTAACTTTTTCATCAAGTGAAACGATGAGAGAATCATGGAAATAAAATAAATAAATGTCGTTGTTCACAATAGATTCGAACTTGAGCCTTCCACGTAAGAGGCAACCATAACGCCACGGCATTACACATTTCACCAGTAGCTAAACACTATTGAGCATTGTGTTAAACTGACTAATGTTCTTATTAAGTTTACCTCCACCACAAATTGCATCTATGAACTGTTAGCTTTTGCCACTGGCCGTTTGAACAGCTTATTAGCCAGTAATATACTTACTGGTATCTACTAACTTCTTAGGAATAATCATTAGAATTGAGCAATTGCTAGTGAGACCGAAGATGAACTTTTCCATGCCAGAAACAGTCGCAATATAACCGTTTACAGTTTTAGTTAAGGCTGTAGCCTATGTTGCAGCCAGCAAAGGTGTTTGTCCATCCTGACCCAAAACGCATGCACGGATGCGTACTTCGAAAATCCACCAGAAACAGTCGCACTATAACCGTAAACTGTTTTATTTCAGGCTTACTATAATGTAGTCACTGGAGGTTTTAGCCAGCGAAGTTTTTGTCTATATGGAATAATTCATAATGCGCACTTCGCTTCACCTGCGAGGAGATACGAACTCGGGACCTATAGCTCACAGGTCCGCGTCTCTAACCACTACGCTATTTAACAAGGGTAGTCAGTCACTCACTCACTCAGTATGAGACATTCGCTCATCTTACCCGGCTCCGCTTACGCGATCCAGCAAAAACTAATGATATTGTGCCATGAAATGAAATAGCTTTGGCAGTGTAAAGTTCATCTTCAGTCTCACTAGAAATTGCTCAATTCTTATGACGATTCCAAGTAGTAAGTAGATACTAGTAAGCCTATTACTGGCTAATAAGCTGTTCAAACGGCCAGTGGCAAAAGCCATACAGTTCATAGATGCTATATGTTGTGGAAGTAAACTTCATAAGAAACGTTAGTAAGTTTATCACAATGCTTAATGGTATCTAGCTAAATATTCAAATTTGGCATGATAAACTTGGCGTTAACCACTACGCCACCAAGCTATACATGTGTAAGTACATGTGTGAGTGTCGGTATACTTCTCCATTGTTAAACCATTCAGTTGAAAAATGGTGGGTTCGTTTCTTTAGAATCACTCCATGGCTGGTTCGTTTCTTTAGAAAGCAATGACAGTTGAATAGCTAACCACTACATTATGCGAAAGCAATCACTGAATCTCAAATTGTATATTACATACAATGTACTATAAGTACATACTTCGAGCGAGGGCAACAACATTCATCCCTTTTGAGCGTGGGCTGGTTGAACTGGGCTTGCCTGGTCCCTTTTCTTGTTTCTGTACAATAGTTGAGGACTGGGTTATGGGTGGGAGAGGGTGAGATGAGGACTGGGGTATGGGTGGGAGAGGGTTAGATGAGGACTGG
>JACXGI010005416.1:0-47252 GCA_016801175.1 Esox masquinongy | reverse complement strand
TGGGTTGCTGTATTAGATGGGTTGCTGTATTAGATGGGTTGCTGTACTAGATGGGTTGCTGTACTAGATGGGTGGCTGTAAGATGATTTGGTGGCTGTATTAGATAGTTTGTTGTATGGGGTTTTGTGGCTGGGTTCAGTGCTCTAACCTTTGTATTTTTTTTCTCCCTTTGTTCTAGCTACTTTAAAGGTCTTAGAGAAAGATAAATTGGAGGAGTTTGGGCGTGCTAACAGCCTTGGTGAACCACTGGTTTTTGTTGTCTTTTTTTAAACATTGTGCAAAAAGAGCTGAGTGTATGTGTGTGTGTGTGTGTGTGTAAATGGATACGTGGGAGCAGGCATGTAATGTATGTGTGTGTATATAAGTATTATGATTCTGGTAAAGGTTGAACCCCTGCGTTGTTTAATTTACGATATTTAATGTCACGTCATCAGTTGGTTTGCTAAGCAACTACTATTCCAGTCTGGATGCATAGTCAACAGAGGAGCTGAAAGCCTCTCGTCTGGTCTAGTTTAACCGAATGGCTTCATAACAGTTCTGCCAAATGAATAGATCTATTCAAACTAAATAGAGTTGCTAAACCAGTATTAATAAAATATCATGAAAATGTTATATCTAATGAAAAGCAGTCATTAATTAGCTATAATAACAATGATGATACTGAACGTCTGATAGAATGTAGACCATTTATCTCGTTTGCTAGGTTTCAAGATTGTTTAAAGGTGGTATCAGCTTGTATAAGGGTGTGTGAAAAGACATGATATTAATAGAGTTTGCAGTTTTTGGTCATTCGCTCTGGATGGAAAATAAAATGTGTGGTTGCCAACATCTTATAATGTGCCATTATAAAATAAGATAGAGAATGATTATAACACATCTAAAATGTGTCAATGTGAAAATCTGTGCTGACAATGTCAGGCAGCAAGGCTGAGGCCCCTCCTGAAAACACACTTTGTCCGGGGAGGGAGTGTTGTGGCAGAGGTCAACTGTAATCTGCAACCTAACGGCACCTGAATGGCTCATGGGAAGTTATTGTTCAAACAGAACACTGTGACGTTGCTAAGTACAATGCTGTTGAATGGTTGGCCGGTGTACTGATGTTTCTCGACTTTCCTCTATTCCTAGGTAAGATCAGCTAACTCCATTCTCTGACATGGAGCCTACTGCTGGGGAGGTGGAGGGAACAGCTGAAATTACAGGTAGAACACACCTGTCTTCTTTCTTTTGAAATTACTGACATGTCTAAACCATTGTTAATAGACAAACATGGCTACCAAATCATTCATTTACAATTCACTGTACATGTACATTGTTTCCACGTACCAAACCAGATATTAATACAAGAGCATACATTCACAGCCAAGTCTATTGTATTAAACTTCAAAAAATACTTTTAAGTCAATAACTTTATGGGGGTTTCAGGGAAGAAGAAGTCCCGGTTCAAGCTGCTGAAGAGTCGCCTGTTTAGTCGTCTGAAGAGGAAGGACATCGAAGGGCTGATGAAGCAGAGCCAGTCTGCCAGTGATGTCACCGCTGATGTCACAGCTCAGAGGGGTGAAGTCTCTGAGGATGACTGTCTGTAAGGATCTCTTTCACAGACTGGAAGTATACAGCACTGTGTCTATAAGTAGCATACCTACATGGAAATGCTGTGTTTATGTAGTAAACATGTTTGGGGCCCGTGTTACTTACAGGGCCAGTCTGGGGACACTGGGATCTAGAGCCATGTCACATGACAGCATCTTCCTGGCTGAGCAATCACAGAGCTCCGCCGAGCCAACTAGGGTTCTGTCTCAGGAGAATGTACATGAAAAGATACGAGAACTGCAGGTTAGGGCCTTGGTTGGGAGTTCCTTGTAGTCTAAATCACTATTGTTATTGGTCATGGGGTGTACTATTCACACATACACTTTTGTCATTGGGCAGCTAAAACTGCAGCAAAAAAACATCCACCTTGGCCCTCCTCCACTGCTGATCACTGGGAAGAGAATGGAAGATTCCGGAGGCACCTCTGAGGATGATGGTTTGCCCCAGAGCCCTCCTGAGATCTCATTCCATGACAGAGCAGCACATGGGTCCTCCTACAAGGTGATTAGGGCAGATTATTCCATATTAGCAAAACAATATTTTTCATTGGTAAATTACATCCAGTATTTGTTTCTAACCTACGGCAAAATGTGTAGAATTGCAGCAAATGTCTTTGTGTTGGGGTGGTGTGGATGTTAGTGCATTGACCTGGAATCCAGTGATGCAGACCATTACAATGAATTCAGGAATTTATATGGACCCCAGCCTCTGCCGAGTTGCCCCAGCCTTAATCTAATTACTATCAGCCTTAATCTAATTACTATTATATATTAATATATTATATCAAGCGGATATCCTATTTGAGATCTATATATAACATCTTAAGTGCATTTTTAAAGTGCACACTTTGTTTTAGGTATTAGTAGCCTACCCTTTTGTCAAACAAAAACAATGAAACCATTATCTACATCATCACCATCATCATCACCAATCATCTTTACTCTTCCACCTCGTGTCCCTGTCGGATTGACCCCTCTCCCTCCTTTCCATTTCCAGTTCACTGACACTCAAAGGCACCACAGCTCACTGAGTTTGGCAGGGACAGGGAGTGAAGAGGAGGAGCAGGTGATGGAACTTCTTGTCTGAGACCCAAACATTCCCATACTGCTCATCCTAACAACATTCACACAAAAATATCCCTTACATCTTTTGATGTGATCGTTGTTTTTCTTCTTTCTCCTTATTGGCTCTCACAGCCGTCCTCCCGTCCTCTTTCCCCAATCACTGCTCCCCCCTGTGATCTGGGACTCTCCCCTGCGGCAGACTTCAACTGTCCAGCCCAGTACACTCCCAGCCTGGACAGCTCTGCTGCCCGCCACCGCATGTCTGTCAAACCCAAGAACCAGAGAGCCAGCACCAAGGGAAGGAAAGGACCTCCGGTAAGATGTCACTGTATGACGTCAAATCGAAATAATACAGTGGGCACTGGGCAGCATTTGAATCTCCAATACTTACAGTGAAATACTAGACCATGGTTTAAGCAGGTGTTTATCTTTCCTGTGTTATTAGAGATCAAGTAGACCTGGTTCAGAGAGCCTGAGTGACCTGGACCAGCCCCTGTCTGAAAGGGAGGAAGAGCAGGAGGGAGTTGAAGACGAGGAGAAAGAGGAGGACAGGGAGCAACCTTTACCTTCATCTCCTAAAGACCCTGTGGAGATACTCTGGCAATCAGCGCCCCCCGGTGGTCAGATAGAGGTATCACGGAGACAAGAGGCCTCCGAGCCAGAGGGACACATCACCACTAACCCTCTCTACCTCCAGGCTTTGCCCTTCATGGCAGACCTCTTTTCTTTACCGGAGCCAATTACCAAGAGCACTCTCCTGGACACTCCCAGCCTGCTCACCCCCATTTCAACTGCAGTAGATGAGCTCCAAGAACCTATTTGGGTCCAACCCCCCAGTCAAGAAAAGAAAGACATCCTGGCCTATACATTCCAAGGAAGTAGGCTTAGGTCTACATCTGAAAAGACCCTCTCCAGGCCTCTCAGTCCTGTCAAAACATCAGATATTGTCGCTAACAAAAGAGACAGTTTGAGAAGCGACATGCAGAATGTTAGCCAAGAAGACTCAAGCAACTCTCCCCAACACACTGCTTTCTCTATCCCTGCCCAGTGCTTTGGAAAACCAACACCAAAACCTTTCTCAGAGAAAGAGCCTGTCAGAGAAATTAGAACAATCCTACATTTTGGCATTCATAAAGACAACCCCAAACTGGATCTGATGCAGTTGACTCCAAGTCCACCTTCTGGCCAAGAAGACAAACTGTCTGGATCGCATAGTTTCCCCATCTCCTCTAAGAGACAACATCCCAAAATGACCACTGGAAGTGGCCACACAGGGACCAGAGATGGAGAGATGAATGGAGAAGACAGAGGAGGGGAGGGTTTGATAGCCAACAAAGTGAAACTAGAGGAGACCACCTCTAAAGGCCTGATAGGGACCCAATCACACCCCTCTCCCCACGAGAGGATATTCCATGATACAGGACTGAGGGGGGGAGAGAAACGTGATGTACAAAGTGAGAAAAAGGAGGAGAACGAGCAGGAGAGGAGTGCTTTCGGAGTGAAGCTACGCACCACTTCCCATTCTCTGAAGTATCGCTCGGAAAGGGACCAAGAAGTCGGGATTCAGCGTTACAGTGCGGAGGTTCTTACCAGGTCAACAGCAGGACCAGTCAAAGGCGAATTAGACACAGGTTTTGAGATCAGCGATGTCTTGGCCAATAAGGCTTCGAAGAAGCAACTTTCACAAGTTACTGAGTGCACCCCTTCCTCCATGGCCACCCCGCCATTCTCGACTCTCAGAATCAGACAGAAAGACATGCAAAAACCACTGAAACTAAGCGGTATGTGCTCTAGAAAAGTGGTTCTCATCTCCAAGCCTGGGAATCCAAAGTACTGGTAATTTTCTATTTTACCCGTTAGTAACCTGCATTCACCTGGTGTCCCAGGTCTAAATCAATTTATGGTTAAGGGCTAGAATGAAAACCAGCTCTTTATCCAGAGACCTGGAGTTGAGAACCACTGCTCGACAATGTCATAAGGAGTTGGAATTAGTAACATTTTAGTTCAGCCATGACTGCACTAACTAACTCTAGTTAGGCTAATACTGTTTTCTAACTCACTCATGATACAATACTTTATGTCTCTAATGTAGGTCCTCTTCCAACATTATGTATTCATCTCTAGGCCCTGTCTTGGTTCCTTCCATAGATAATGGTGATACTGAGCTTCTAGTAGATGCCTTTCTAGACCCGGGTAACATATCACTTCTGAAGCACTTAACACTTCTCTCAAAACACTTTGTATTAACACTGTAATGACCACTTGAACTGGGTCATTTTCCCTTCAATCAAAACTGTATCTGTACAATAATATATAAATCACAATGCTGGCCAAACTAAAGTTACCACAACATAAATAAGGATCATGCAATGAAATGAATAAATAGTATATTGAAAATACATTTAAAATAAGGTTAGTTTGATTTCAAATATGTTGTCACTGATTGCTTCTCAGACAATGGTTCCTACTCCAGACCTGCTCTGGAGCTCCTGAGAGGGACAGAGAGCCTTGAGTCCACTGGGTCGGCTGGATCAGAGCCTGTCTGGATGTCCATGGCCCGGGAGAAGACCAGGAGTCTCCTACAGAATCTTTCTCCAGAGTCAGAGCCTGGTACAGTGGGGAAAACAACACCCCAGCCGACCCCGTCCCCACGTCAAGCTTTGACCTCTGCCCCACAACCTAGATTCCAGCCAACAGCTCTGCAATCAATGCCGCCTCCATCACAATCACAGCCAGGCACACAAACAGCTTCACAAAAACAAACCTCCCACAGCGAAGTACAGCCGCCCTCTCAACCAATACCAACCACCAGAACAAACCTATGGGGATTGCAATTGACAGCTAAGCTCAAAACATCACCCTCAGAACAGCCTAACACGCAGCCAGCGTCACAACCAGCACAGCAAGTGACAACTCAACAGACCACACAACTTTCCTGCCAGCCTCACTTGCCAACTCTAGGAGTGTCGCAAACATCCTCCACTTATGTAAAGAGAGCTGAGAAAATGCCTGTGGAGAAAAGGGCCGACAGCACACTATTACCTGGGACTAAGGTAAATATTTGACTTGTTAAAGCTTTGTGGCCCAGCTAGGGCCAGGAGCTTTTCCTGGTCAGGTCAGGTAGTATGGAAAAATTCCCGGGCCAAACAGTAAGTCATAGTTTTCTAACTAAGATGAGATATGAGCGATTCAGGTGGTAATCTGTTATCTATGTGTTTTTAATTAAGATGGAATCTGGCAGTGGTCACGCTGAGATTGACATAGAAAAGACGGAGATGTCTTGTTTATCCTCCCCTTTGTCATCACATCCATCATCATCGCCACAACGAGGCCAGCCAACCTGGATGGCGCTTGCCAAAAGGAAATCTCTGGCCTGGAGCAACAAAACTAAGGACTAAAAGAAATGCATATGTGTGTTTGTGTGTGGTGTGTGCTTGTGAGTGTGTGATTGTGCGTGCTTCTGTGGGAGTGTGTGTGATTGTTTGTGAGTGTACGAGGCCGATTAGAGGGTTGCTACAGAGAGTATGCATTAGACTAATCAAATAGAGTTGTTTCTGACTGTATTCTTTTGAACTACCTGATTCAAAGAATATGTTGAGAACTTCTTTTGCAATTATGTACTCTTCTAACCACTATTATTCATTTTGTAATTAGTCTCAATGTTTGTCTCCAATAAATACAGTATCTATAGTAAAGTGTTTTCTGTCTAGTTTGAATTGGTTTCATTACCATCCAATTAATTCTTGTGCATTCTGTGCTGTCGCACTCACATTAAATGTCTTTTTAATGACACCTTACAATTTGTTCTGTCGGTCACAGAGGAGTGTTGATATTTTGATTACAACGATGGGCGTTTTGTTTTTGACTACAATTCCCAAAATTCAAAGTCGAAGGGCGTGCTAGTAAGTCACGTACCGGAAGTTTCTACGTGTTCAGTTTGTCCGGAAGAGTTGTTTTCACTAAGGCACAAGAGGTGGATGAGCTTTCTTTTAATATTAGGTGAGGTTTCGCAGGTAGGTTTATTCTAGTGTATATATTTATCTCAAGTATGTTTTAGTTCTCGCAATTAAGACCAGCAAATTCCAAGTCCTTAGGTAAACGCCAGCATAGTCGGACATAACGTTAGCGAGCGTGCTAGCATAGCAATGTACGTACGTCCATACTTTGTTTTGTTTAACTTGGTTGTCGATTGACAGTCGTGTGGCAAAAATTACTTTTCTGCAAATAAAAAAGTACTAGCTACTTGGTCTGTTAGTTTGAAACACTGTTGATAGATCAACAAAGATGTGTAAACAGTGTGTCCTACAGTTGTGACTGAGTCGAGCAGTCTTTTAATCAGCATCTAGCCAGCAGTATATTCAAACATAGACAGATGAACAGAAGCGTTTAATGTGATGTTTCAATTAAGTTATTGAAATTACTTTATGTACTTGCTAAATCGACGCTGTACCTATTAGTAATCGCCAGGGTAGGCCTATGCTAATGGCCTTGCACTATAAGTCAAATCCTGTAGGCATAATCTGCGCAAGATTTGTGACCCTTGCCATGTTTTCCAGCAATATGTTGCCAACCACCGCGTCGCAGAACGGAAGCCTGAGCGCCCGCGATGTGGCCCGTCACACAGCTGGTGCCAAGCGGTACAAATACCTGAGGAGGCTGCTTCACTTCAAAGCCATGGACTTTGAATTTGCCGTGTGGCAGATGCTATATCTCTTCACCTCCCCACAGAGAGTCTACCGCAACTTCCACTACAGAAAGCAGACCAAGGACCAGTGGGCCAGGGACGACCCAGCCTTCCTGGTGTTACTGAGCGTCTGGTTGTGCGGTAGGTATATTTAAGGCAAAATAATCTAACCTTGGTACTATATGGCCCTCTACTTACAGAGTTTGGCTCGTCTCATAGAGTTTGTGCTGAGCTTGTGTCATCTGAAGGATTGATCAGGCTTTGTATGATACAATGTAGAAGGTGGTCTTTTTCATTTCAAATGACATTGAGCTGACCTGTGGGTGACACGCCTACCTTCTCCCGTGTGTAGTGTCTACGCTGGGCTTCGGGCTGGTGCTGGACATGGGCTTCGTGGAGACGCTGAAACTGCTGCTCTGGGTGGTGTTCATAGACTGCATTGGAGTGGGCCTGCTCATCTCCACTCTCATGTGGTGAGTAGAAAGCTGGTCCCATCTGAAAGGGCTAGATGGGTGTAAGGTATATGGAATGGGCTGGGGTTGGAAGCCTAGAAGGACTGTAAGAACTGTTTGTTTTAAATCGGTAGTCCTTCCCCATGTTCTCTAAAAGGCCCTTACATCCCTGTGTGTGCCCAGGTTCGTCACCAATAAGTACCTACTGAAGCAACCCAGTAAAGACTTTGACGTGGAGTGGGGCTACGCTTTTGATGTCCATCTCAATGCCTTCTACCCCCTACTAGTCATTCTGCACTTCCTACAGCTCTTCTTTATAAACCGTGAGTGTAGAGTATTAAAGGTGCAATCCAGTCACATGATCACCCCACTGAAATTGCCAGGCTCCTCTGAAACTACACTGTTCAGAAAAGATGGTCTCACCATTTCTGAAGGCATCACCACCTATCACAGTCCTGTTCAAAATGAGGTTCAGGTGTTCAGCTGGTCATTTGGGAACGGGGATTAACTTTTCTCTGTTTCCACTGGCTAGAACCGGTAGTTTCATCTTGTGTACTAAACCAATATTTGTTTTTGCAATGTGGGACTTTTTAGCTGGAAAGAGATTTCTGATGGATAATGATGTGACTGGAGTGGGCCTAATTTTGTCCAGCATGGTCTTTGTCTCAACATGTTGTACTGTTGTCTGATTGATTTCTGTTCCGTTTGTTTCAGATATAGTAGTGATAAAGTCAGACTGGTTCCTGGGATACTTTGTGGGGAACAGTTTGTGGCTGATAGCCATTGGCTACTATCTATACATCACCTTCCTGGGATACAACGGTGAGGCCGGTTGCCTCGGTTTTGATTTATAATGACACAGTTTGTGGATTTACCTCAGTATTTACCATGCTCCCTTGTCTCCAACTCCTTTGCAGCATTGCCCCATCTGAAGAACACAGTGGTGCTGCTCTACCCCTTCGCCCTCCTGGGTGTCCTCTACATCCTCTCCCTCTCCCTGGGATGGAACTTCACCAAAGGCCTCTGCTGGTTCTACAAGTACCGCGTCCAGTAGACACACTGGGTCAGGACCAGAGGGCCACTGATAGTCGACGGTGGCTCTACCTGCCAATGGGCTCCAAGGACTAATGGACAATGCTTTCATGTTGGAGTGTGAGTGGATGGGGTGATGCAGTTTTGTATACTTTGTAAATACTTTGGTTGTAACATATATTAATTGTGGATTGTTTCTAAGATGATCTGTTTCCTTTTATTTTAGAATGACATACTGAAAATCCCGCTTACTAAAAGCGGGTAAGTAATGGAAAGTGGTGAATGTGAATTTAAAATAAGAGGTTTGTCAGAATGTAAACTTCTGAACACTTTCAATAAAAAGGTTTTACTTGATCCAGATTTTCTTTAAATAATAACAAAAAAGGAAATTACAGTAAAAAAAAAAGTCATTCATAAGATGGTTTTAAAAAACCCATGGCATTTGGCTGCTGACCAAAAATACAGTATGACGAAATTGGAAAGTAAAACATTGCAGAAAATGTTTGCTATTAATGATAGCAATTTAGAACCTAATGATCCATCAAAACAACATCTTTTACCAAGAAACTTATCTACATTCATTTCTACAACAAAATAAAATGCACAATCCTTTAGCCTATTAGCAAACCAATATGGAGTAGTGGCCTAGATACAAGCCGGGTTACCAGTCCTGGTTACTTCAGTGAGTCCATCAACAGACCCTTAAAGCTCTCCAGGTCCACAGTTTTCATGATAAAGACCTGGTGCTCCTTCTCCAGAACCCCCAGCTTGTCCAGGACCATCATGCCTCGGGTGTAGGTCCCCTGAAGCTCTACTGTCACCGCCACCGGCTCAGACACCCACATAAAACCGTCATCGATGGCCGCCGCCATGGCGTACGAGTTGCACGAAACAAAGCCCGGGCCTGTCATCATCTCCCTCTGAAAGCAGTGAGCGCTGGAGGCTACAGTGTTCATGGTGTGTTTAAATATGCTCTTCATGAAGCGGGCCTTGTCACTGTCCTGGGCCAGCCACTTGTCACAGAACGACTGCAGAGCAGGGAAGACGAGGGGGACGTGGTGACTTTAAGGAAGAGTTGCAAATCAATTCGCTACACAGAAATATCAAATCTATGAGGAAATACAGCAAATGATACAATACCTTTTATGATATGAGTCATCTATATGATCCAGTGGAAATATCCATTTAAATTGTCCTGTCAACTCCATCAGATTTAAGTGAACTAAACCATATAAACCTGGTCCTGTGTTTATAATGCAGGTAAATGACAAGAACATTTGGCCTTACCCATGGTAGCTTGTTTTCACAGCAGAACTCCCAGGTGGCAATGTAGGTAGGACAGAAGAAGCGGTTCAGGACAATGTAAGCTGCCTCAGGATCAGCAGCAAAGTTGAACTCTGCGCACACTGTGGAGTTTCCCCTCGCTGCAATACCCAAAACACGCCTGGTCATTCTCCAAAATCACTGTGTTCGCTGCAATACCCAAAACACGCCTGGTCATTCTCCAAAATCACCGTGTTCGCTGCAATACCCAAAACACACCTGGTCATTCTCCAAAATCACTGTGTTCGCACTATACTTGAAGCTCTGGAGACGATTGGATAAAATTAGTTTGCAACATTCAAGAAAATGGAAAACCCAGTGTGCTCTCTATACAAAATTCTATGTTGATGAAGTTTTAATCGGCGATTTCCCAAATGTCCTTATGTACTGTTGCACTTACTGCACTAACCTAGTAAGCACTGCTGGAGCTCGGCCCAAGCAAGGTGGTTTGGTGTTTTGCAAGGTGTCAATGATTTACAGTGGCTTCCGCCCATCCAGCAATATTTCTACTACAGACTTCCTGTATAGGAAAGCCTGCTTTTTGACAAGCTATATAGTATTCTCATATAAAGGCCTTACAGTCAGTGTTACCACCCATGATGAAGAGCCCTTTCAGTTTCTGAGGGAGGGCGGGGTCAATCTTCACGGCAAGGGCCAGGTTGGTCAACGGGGCAGTGGCAACCAGGCAAACCTGGACAGAAAAACCGCAGAGTCAATCTGCATCGCATAAGCAGATAGGCGGTAACCCTTTTAGTTTAGATTCTAAGCATCTCTGGAGATCTAGGACTGCTTGGGTTGGTTACAGCCTAGGAACCTAACTTTTGCCACCTACCTCTCCGGGGTTCTCATTAGCCAGCCTGATGATGGCTTCCACAGCCCCTTCTGTCTGGAGTAGCTCCATTCCCGGGGAATCGGGGTCAGGGGCGTCCCCGAGCCCATCCTTCCCGTGAATGGAGCCCGCCGTCAGGGGATGGCCCAACAGAGGCTCGGCCGCACCGCCGAAAACCGGAATCTAACACAACGCATCAGAGATGATCCATGTTGCACCGCAAACGAATCACTGCTTGATGAAGTTACAAGAAGTGAACTGCCGTTCCGCCAGACCTACCTCAAGTCGCCGGCAGACCTTGAGAACACGCAGCGTGTTCCTGCAGGCGTTTTCCAGGGAGGTGTTTCCGCGTACACAGGTGATGCCCAGCACCTCCACGTTGGGGGCCGCCAAAGCCACCATGATAGCCAGGGCATTATCCACCCCGGTGTCCACATCAAGCACCAGTTTCTTCTCAGTCCTCCTTGGATCCTTTAAAGCTTGGATAAGACAGCATGACACGTCAGGACAGCGTTAACATCAAAAGGACATTACACGGCAGAAAAGACGGTCTTCACATCTTTACCCGGAAGGTTGTGTCTGACGATAAGTTTGACTGTTGATGCTTCCACACCTTTTGGAAAGACAAGTGCCTGGTTGCTAGACCATGTCAATTGTTACATGTCGAAGAAGACACATTACAATAACTAATGTATGATTTTATCATAGGGCTGAGCAGGGAAGCTGCAAAGAATTGGCAATGAATAAATAAAAGCTCTGTTTGAAACCCTGAACGCTGTTCTTTTGTTTAGGAACAGGGTTTTTGATCAGGCAGGGTTGGCATTTGAGTTTTTATTTTTTTAATACAGGGTTATGGTTCCGTCTGCATACAACTTGAACCCAATGCTCCACTGGACAAATGTTCTGTACAAGTAGGTGATGAACCAGAGTGTGTCAAACCAAGTATGTCACAGGTCTGGGAGTTTGTCACGAAGAATAATCATGGAGAGCTGTGATGTACTGGTAAAATAGATTGGTTAACTCTGACAGCTGATAGTAAAAAATGAACGCTTTCTATACTTTCTGTGCATTTCTATGCAAAAGCTGGGTGTCTATCAGGTGGTCAACCGTGTGTGAGATCTGTTCACGTTGTGGCAACGCAATGGAAAAGTTCAGTCCTTAACTTAACCGTGTTGTCTCAGAAATACTAACCACACCCAGGCCGCCTTTTTCTTGCCTGTTCTCTTAGCTTTGTGTCAGTGTCCATCACCATTCGAATCCCTTTTATAACCACTTTTTTCTCCTTTTTCTTTCTCTCAAATTTTGCAGGCCAGTTCACTGTTGCTGCAATGTTGTGAATGTCCTTTGGTAGGATGACTTTTCCAGTTACTTTGGTGAGATCTTCTATTACCAATCTTTTGTTGCCATCATACTTTGTCAGCAGTTCTGAACACTTGGCACGTTCAGCTGGACATAGTTGTCTTTTCCTGGGGTAGTGCCTAAATGCAGCCTGAGCAACAATAAAATGGGAAAAAACATCACAACCAGTTGTTGGAATTACATGTGATATTGTTATGATAAGCCACAGTAAGTGTAAGACTTACTGAAATCATTGTTGTTCCACATGAATTCAATCACATTCTCACTGGACACAGTGAACTAACTGTGGTATATTGGCAATATATCACAATCCCCCTTACTGCTCTTCTAAACCGGCTTGTGACACATTTAGAGCAGAAAAAAGTGATCTAATGTCATAAACCGGTTGTTTCTGATTCCTGATTGGCTGATGGCCGTGGTATATGAGATTGTATTCCATGGGTATGACATCACGTCACTTCTTACTGCTCTAATTGCATTGGTATATAAGTGCAATTAGGCATCTCAGGGTTTGTGATATCCTGCCAATATACCACGGCTAAGCGCTAGTGTCCGGGCACTCTGCAGTGCTTCGTGCCTAAGAACCGCTCTGAGCTGTGGTATATTGGCCATACACCACACCCCCTTCTGCGTTATTGCTTATAAATATCACGGCTATCAGCCAATCAGCATTAAGGATTCAAACCACCAGATTTATAAGATCTGATATACCACGGCTATCAGCCAATCAACACCCGTTTTATAACGGAATTCATACTGTTGAAGTGCGCATTATTTTTCATTGAGCGGCTAGAAATACATTTGCATAAACATCAGCAAGGCATAACGGAATATTTATTGTTAACCAGCAGATGTCAGTACTGTGCAGTGTTTTAAAAGCTTCAAGAAAAGAACTGTTATCGACACAAACCTCAATGTGTTCATAAAGTCTCTGTTGCCAATCACTAGTGCTCGTGGTTCAGCATTTCTTTCGCAATTCACTATACCCCAATGAGGGAATCTACTGAGCAACTGAATTTACCTGAAAAAAAAAATCCCCACCATGTAATGCAAGAACATTTGAAAAAAAAAACGGGGAGAGAATGCTTAAGCTAACTACTGTATAAAAGCATTATTAGCAACCTACAGAAGTACCGGACTGGGCCCAGGTACTGAGATATCCAACACTAGGATGGGATATGCTGAAGAACTTTTAACACCACCACTATATCCTGAGTATTGTGGGCCAAAAAGCCACTTTCTGACTGCTCTTGGGCAAGGTATCAAATCAAAACGGTTGCAGTCAAGAGTGACTAAAATCATATGGAACAACCCTGTTGCCATCATTAAAACCATAACATAGACCACTCACCTCACTGACGTCATGGTTGTGTATTTTGACAATATCCTTCACAACTAATCTCTCCCCATCCTTTGTAGTTTTGACTTTGATGAAAGCTGGGCACCCAACCTTGCAGGTACTGTGAAAACAATCAGCCTATTTTAACCATGTCGTTTTTAACAGTTAAAATACTTCGTAATTAAAAATGCAGTGATAAAAAAATGTTTATCACCCCAATACATTTTTTTGTTCTTGACAGCTTATGGCGCTTTTCCACTGCATGGTACCGGCTCGACTCTACTCGCCTCGACTCGACTCTACCCGCTTTGGGAGCTTTTCCATTGCATGGTACCGGCTCGCCTCGGTTGGTTTTCCACTGCAGATAGTACCCTGCACCCGCCCATAGTGACATCACAGGAAAACTGCCATTACTCCACCTCCAACGCGACACACACGGGAACAACAACGGAGATATCGTACACCTAATACCGGCGAAAAGGCAGGATTTGCCAACTAACGTAAACCCTGCAGTGAACAGAAAAATGAGCAGTAACTTCGGTCTTAATACATTTCAGACTGCAAAACTAGTTAGAAAGCTTGGTAAGGCTGCTTATGTTTGGCTTGACATTACTACTTTGACCAATGCAATGTATGACAATTAGCCTATAGAAAAACCCAGAGGAAAAAGACGAGGTCTTTTTGTAGGTTACAAAAACAGCGCGTCTTGTGGGTCTCACGGGGATAACGAGTTGATTTCAACGCCAGTGCGTAGGTCCAAACCGAGAGGAATTTTGGGAAAATACGATCGCTTAAATTACGAGTCTGGTCCTATGCACCGGCACTGAAATGAATCCATTATAATGCAAGGACTCCTGGCACAGACGCGCAAAGGGGCACCGGTCTCGTCTTAACCTCTGACACTGGACGGCTAACACGCTTTGAGTCACTCTTGTCCAATCAGAAGTCCTCCGTGTTTTCACGTCACCTTTTGGTATCGCCTCAGCTCGGTTGGAACCTCGACGAAGCAGGTACTATACCAACTTTTGGCCAGTGGAAAAGCAAAAAAGGCGAGCCGAGTCGAGCTGGTACCATGCAGTGGAAAAGCTCCCAAAGCGGGTAGAGTCGAGGCGAGTTGAGTCGAGCCGGTACCATGCAGTGGAAAAGCGCCATTAATAGAAATAGAAGACGGTGGTTATAAAACAGCGCCCCCATCAGTCAGAAATATATGCTGTCAGGCCCGATCTATTGCAGGCTAAATGTCCGTTACAAGCGTGTAGTCCCGCATACACCTGATTTTACTCAGTCTTTCATTTGGATCTTGTCTGTTTACAGTGAAGATCTGATCACAATCCGATCACAGTGAATGGGTCTTTTATTGTTATATACCGGTCTAAAACTGGACACAATCAAAACGAAGGACGCATATTTGAACAATTCATAAATGGGGCTCTAGATATAAATAAACTAGCTACCTCGTTTTCGGACGCACTCCTTTAGAATGTGATAAGAATTTTTTGCCACCGTGTACACAAGCCAGATGTATGTTCGCATACTTCAACTCAGGATTGTAATAGTGCCTTGGATATAATCGTTTGACTTTTTCAATTGTTCTTGCATCGCGGCGGTAAAACTGCACAAAATTCTCATTTTCGAATACGGTGACCGCATTATGAAAGTCTGTATAATTTGAGTATGTCGACCCAACGTCCAGAGAAGCCATTGCTCTATAATCAAAACAAAAAAGACGTCCTTCCACGGAACCGCAGCCACTGGATTTCTTCTTCTCTCAGCTACTCAAAACCTCACTGCCACCGTCTGGACTGGAGTATCATCGAGACAGCCTTTTTCCTAACCCAGTTAATATTAAAAGACCAATGTTTGGACGTATTCTGAAGATTGAAAAAAGAAACATACGATCTATATATTTTAGTTATGTTTTACAAAATGTACCAATAATAACCTATAACTTGCATTTTTCATAAAAGTTACAAATGGGGCTGCTTGAGCTGGGTAGAATTGCATTCACTTTGCATGACACTAATTGGCCTAACTAGAAGTTCAATTAAAAGGAATTCTAGCCTTATCTCATTTGTAAAAAATCTAATAAATAAATTACCTCCAACTTTGAAAATGGAGAATGCAAATGGTGATGCCACTGTCTTCTGTATCTTAGGAATCAAAATATGTTCCACCTGGATTCCTATAGTTCTGCGTGTCTTTCGATCGCTCCACTGCCATCTCCACTTTTGCTACACTATAACAAGTCACATCTTGCAGGCAATTGACATTTTGCGGACAATCTTTCACTTCAACTAAGGAGTCACCCAGATAAGAAACATTGCTGGAAGAAAGCTGTGTATCAAGTGCTTTGTGGTGACTTCATAATAATGAAAAATAAACAGAATAAAAATATTCCATGCATCCAAACAAAGCATTAACATTACAGCAAAAAAATATATATTTTATCCTTATTTGCAAGCATGGAAATGTCATTGTGATATGGATATGAATGACATCAGCAAAAAATCTGGCCAATAAGCACAAGCAACATTTTAGAAGAAAACTTGCTTTAGTCTACATTATTCCAGACAATGGGACTGGTGTCAAGCAACTGCAGCTACTTTAAGTAGACTGCAGTCAAAATGTCATGACCTTTAAGATCACCCAGTCAAAAAACAGACAGCCCAAGATGGACACTTTTCTCCCATAACGTAACACACTTGGGAAGGTATAACCATGTCGGTCAATGTCTTAAGAAGTGATCTGCTTGAACGTCTCCTGTATGATGTTCTCTATCCATTCTGCCATGTTCAATACCCAACATCTTGATAAAATTCCAAGTTTTCCAAAAACTTTTTTTTCCAAAAAAAAGATGTTAAACATTTTTTATTAGCATCAGATATTAATTAAAACATAATTCATACCAATAGTCAAGCCTATAGAGATATCTTATCTCAGTGTGTGATAAAAGATATGCGGTCATTACAATAAAAAGAAAATAGAAATACTATCCCAACGCTTATTGATTTATACAATATAAGGTACTGAAATGCAAAATAAAATCTGCTAATAGCAAAAAATATCTTTCCAATTTTTTTAAAAATAAAAGCGTGAAAGAATATTTTATGCAGTACAATACATTTACACAAACTGCATTTCACAACTGAGCTTATGGGTAAATCCTGATGTATGCAGTAGAGGTGCCTGTTTAAACATAAGTGAAGCTCTGAAACATGCATACACATGACTAATCTCAACTGTGTATGAAATTGCTAAATTAAAAAAGAAAATGCAAAAAAAAGTTCACATTACTTTTTTTGTGATGAAAACATACATTACAAATATGTTATTGTTCAGCAGCACTGTTTCCAGACTGATATACAATGTAACTTCAATACAGATCACAATTTTACAGATTTTTTAACCTGGTCAATTACAGTGATAGTCCAAAAATAAACAGAGTGTGCAAAAAATGCGGAAAAGGACAACATATGTATGTAATGCAAGGTTCCTCTAGAGTGTCTCAAAGGTTCTGCTGGCCGTCACTTGGCAAAAAAAAACTACAGGACAAAACATCTGGACATTTTCTTTAGTGGCAGATACTGTATCATATAACATTATTTCATTGGCTGCCCGCAAACCCATCTCCTTCCAGAATATAAACTTGGTTAAAGATGAAAGTATATCGTTTTAGAACATCCAGAAAGCTAAATCAATTCCTTCTTTTGTCAAGCAAATGGTTAAAAGTGAGTTTTACAAAAACTGAAAAGGGATACAGTAGTTTAGGTGAGGTACCTAAGACACAGTGAAAGATCTGGTTGGTCTTATGTTGCCATTGTAGTCTCATTGGAGTGCAGCTAAATCCACATGGGGAAGGATTTATTCATCAAGTCCATCAGACAAGCTGGACTGGGGCCCAGATTGACACGTATAGTACAGTATTGTCCAACCCTCACTAAATAAGAACTCCGAAATGCATAGACTATGGCCAGGGATCCCAACAAAATATATGAATCACATTTTACATGTCAACTATGGGTTGAGAGGTAACGTAACATTACATGGAACAATTTTGTCCCAGGATGTTTAGATCATCTTTAGATTGCATGAATCTATGAAACAATTAGCTCACTCTGTGTAGCAATGAAAAATCTGGAGAAAACCCTATCTCATCAGGAAAAGTACCTCATTGTGGTATCTTGACTAACTTAAAAGCATGATGTAACCAGACAGTGTTAATTGGCACATCGGCTATATCTAGAACTTCAGAACAATCTAGAAGATATGTGAGGTCTGAATACATTGGATACTGTTTTTAAAGCAGTATTTTGGCATTTTTCCATTCCATATATACACTCTGTATATATTGTATAAAATGGAAAATATGCATCGACTCAGTGCACGGATATTTACCACGGGGCATAAGCAACTATAGTCCGAGACCATACAAGACCACCTAAACATTGCTATTGCGGAAAAGAGGCATCTGTTTTTGTCTGCTCTTGTAGTTGTCCTTATTACATACAGGAGAACAGATTTTTGTTCAAATCAAGTCTCAACTTTCCCAAACGTTCCATCGGGGGGCCTGTAATGTTTGGGGAAGGCCTTGAGCTGCAGACAGTTAAAAGCATACTTGCGACATCCCACATTCTTCACGGTGTTCTCCCGTCTGCAGCCTTCACTGGGAAAGAGGAGGCAGGGAAAGGGAGGGGGGAGTGGGGGGCAAGCACAGATAGAAAGGATGACAGCAAAGTGAAGGAAACAAAACATAAAGGGTATGTGTTAAAAGACAATGAGAAACCCCCCCCCAACCCAATACCTTGAAGCCACTGTCAAAGAAACATGAAAGCAACAGCTGATGTGAGCGGTCAGTTGAATGGGAGTACAGGGAGGAGATGGAGGGAAGGGTACTAATATCGATATTTCAGCGGACTCTTGGCTTTCTAGATAGGTTCCATCAAAAAGCACAACAAAATAGCAAACAACAATATACTTAAAAGAACGTTCTACATTATAATTCCATTGCAACATTTCCAGAGCAAACAAAATAGAGAACTGCTCATTCAAATAACCTAGTGACGTTATACACCTGTCGCTCTACTACACATTTGGCATGAAGTTTATTACATAACATTAAAGCTGAATCTTTGGGGGACTCACTGACTGTTATTGCACTGTCCAGAGAAAAGCCATCACGAGATACAGGGAGAAGAGTATACCATTTCAGAGTACATCCAGAAATAGTAATCCTGATATTGTTTTGCAATGGCTAAGTATCACACCCATGGACTAATACAAAGATACCTGAAACAGAAACTAGAATGTGTCCCTCTCGTGACACCTGCATGACACCTGCATAATGATTAAGTCAAAATCACATCAAACTCTACATATGAATAAATATATCTGGCAAATGTAAGCATTTAGATATAAGTATTTAAATATAATGCACAGCAATATAAATACATGAATATTCTCAATAGTCATTTGATTGTTTTCTTATGAAGCTGCTTTTACAAAACCTCAAAAGAAATTCAAGAAAAACGAAAATAAAAACTTCAGAATTGAGACATGATCTTGGATCAAGTTCAAATATTCCTGGATTTGGCTTCCCTATGGTTACAATACATTCAGGGGAGTGGATTTCCTCATCCCAATTAAAGATTCCGGAATAACCAAGTGTAATTTTAAAACTTACATTTTAAAACCAAGTGTAATTTTAGAACAGGCACCAAAGACAAGGGCCTACAGAACAAGTTCTGGCCCGGGAGGTTTTGTGTGAGTGCACATTATTTCTGCCTGGATCCAAACTAGTGGCGGACAAGATAGTAGTACAATGCATATTTTTTACCTTCACCAACCAGCAGGAGTTGAAGTTAGTGCACTATGTATTTTAGGGAATAAGGTGTTATTTGGAGCACAGCCGAAGTCCTATAGTCAAGGACCGCATACTAATGGGACTCATGGCAGATCTGTTTCCTGGCGGTAAATCAGATGTAGTTTTCATGGGAAAATAGAGGTAGTTCTAAATCAGCAAGAACATCTGATTTTATACAATTCTATTATTTACATGATGGATATGGAAAACTGAAAAAGTAAATACTGTAGAATATTGACAAATAAATGCTGCATATACTTTTTCATTTGTTGACGATGCAAACAGAATAAATTGATTTAAATTGTATTGATCAGTTAAGACTCTGTCACAAACTACAGCACTCATCTGAATACACAGTCAAATCCAGATCAGCTCTCCTATTAGTTACACATAAGAGACGTATCCGGCTTTCATACAGCTCAACCAAACCGAAACCACTAAAACAAAAGCATGCCCCAATTTTAAATAGTAAGGGGTCTACAAGTCGGAGATGGAGGGTGGAAGAGTGAGAATTTCCCAGCGGAGGCTATTTTGGAACTGATGGTCCATTTCTTTAGTAGGTCACTTTAGATTGGATTGAGTGTGGCTGTCTTGGGACATAACACGACACTGAAGACAGGTGTTATTCTGCTTAAAATAATGACTATGGGGTTGTAAAATGATAATACCTCCAAAACTGTTCTTAATGACTGCATATACCATTGCATTGCTAAACGTTTCAATGGGATAACAGAGCAGCCACGGTACAAAATGACACTGGAAGCCCAGAGCGCAAGTCTTAGAAATAAGTCGAAGTGTCTGCTATTGAATTCCATTACTAGAGCACTTCTCTGCGGAAGCGGGTTGGAAATGGGCAGCGGGGAGCTTTGGAGGTCCCACTTTGACCTGGACTAAAGACCCATTAGCTGGATCTACCTATCATCTGAAGAATTTGGCACAACAATGATGGTCTGAGTCTCAAGTCATCCCCTATGCCCCATAGGTAGGGCACTGCTAGTCAGTGGTTTATGGAAAATACGGGGCCATTGGAGATGAGCCCATGTACATTCTTTACATCTTCTCACTATTTGTCCTGTAACTGAAATTGTACAGGTCAGCATTTTCATAGGAGAACAAATTCAGATGTACAAACTCTACAGTAAAGAGAACATTTTTGTAAAGAAATTCAATTGGATACAAACTGAAAAAATCCCCCAAAAACCACAGAAATACTATTTTAAGTAAATGTTATGCAGCATGTGATAAATCTTCACTGCATAATAAAACAAGCCAGAAAGGTCCCCTGAAATATCATACATTCCTAGATTTAACCAGCTGAATTTGCTCCGGTGTGAAACTAAACTGCGTCAATTGGCAAGTCAAGCAAATCTTCACGAAAAAGGCAGACAACAACAAAAAAAGTGCATTTAAGTGAAAGCGAACACGTTTGCCTCCTGCTGTAAGAGTAGGAAGACTTGAGGAAGAACAACAAAATGGCCACCATATCAAAAGAACATCAGCTTGATATTGCATGGCCAAGCCTTTCCTTGGCTTATGCTGTATGCAATTCGTACGGAAGACAAACATCTAGCAAGCCAGAACATTTGCATGATTGAAAAGCTCTGTGCAAAACCAAAAGATCCATGACTTCATCTTGCTTTCATAGCATGGTCATAATCGTGTAATGGTTTGGAAAACTGCATTGTACATGAAACTCATGGAACACATCAATTCCATTAAATTCAGCTAAATCTTCTAAGTGGCAATATTTTCACAAAGGTTCTCTCCAGGCCCTCATTGATAATATATTTGACCAGTGTAAAACAATTTGTGTTAAATGAGAAATAAGGCAGAAGACTAACAGTACCAGTCACATACAGTAGGAGGACTATATAGACCTTTAGATCAGCCTTCTGCTCCCACACTGGATTGGTTAGGACAGAAAGCAGGGCAGGAAGAATGCTGGATGGGTTGGGCGGAACAGCTGTCAGGTTAGCTGAGTGACGCACATACAGTCCAGTCAGGCAAATGCTGTCGGGTCTTGACCTATGACAGGTTCTCCCAGCTGAGCTCCGGACAGACTGACTCCTGGACTGACAGACTTAAAAATGTTGCCTTTCTTCCCGACCGCCTGACTGTCGTACACCGTTGGGGAGGGGAGGGTGAGGGGTCACTGTTTGAACTGGCTGAGAGGGTGTGGGTAGCGGTCTGGGGTGGGGGGGCAGCGCGTTCAGCTGCAGCGGAGCTTTGCCAGGAAGTAGGCGACGCTGAGGAACAGCCAGACGACCAGCAGGTTGGGGCTGAGGGCCAGCAGGGGGAGGGAGTACAGCAGGCTGGGGTCCAGCCTCAAGTCGCGCACAGGCAACAGGCCACTGAGATTCTTCTGGATGACCCCCTCCCTGGTCCCAATGCTGCGGAGAGGGGGAGGGAGGGAGGGAGGGAAGACGCAGCCAACCGGGGCAGTTGGCGTGGGTGGATGGGCGGGAACATAGTGGCCAAGTGGAGGTGGTGACGGTGATAGAGATGGTGTTATGAACGGTGCGGTCACCCCGTGGCAAATCAACAGACGACCACGGGGTTGCGGTTCCCATGTGATCATGAGGTCACGGCGATGGGAATGAAACGTGAAGTCAAATCCATTCAGCCAGAAAGGAATCCGAAACAATATTAAACAACCACACCGAAATCATTCCAACCAAAACATGAGAAATCACAGACAAAATGCATTGTCAGAGCAGAGGAGGAGAGAGAGAACAGAGAAGAGAAAATTAAGAAAAATGTTCTGCATTTTTGTGAAAGAAAGTATAAAAATAGGTACAAGAAGACACAGCGATGAATCACCATGTTAACATGACATAGGACAGACATGGTCGATGTGGGGAGGGAATGTCTGCCAATCTCCAGCCATGCAACACAAGCGTGTCTTTTCCCAGAATGCCTGGCACTTCAAATTGGCCGTGCCTTTCCCAAAGCAGGGATAGAAACAGAAAGAGCCGTGTGAAAATAGGAGCGAGTGACCATGCAAGGGAGTTGCGGGCCAGCTTTCAACTTTCCACCTAACAGAACGTGTTCTACACAGTCTTCCTTTGGAACCATTTCTTACACAAGGTTTTTAGTCCTCGGCTGACCTTATCGGGAGTTCCAAAACACCCGTCCGCTTCCCCTATCCCTTCCAGGCAAGCCTTTTTAAGCAAGCTGTGCGAACGAACATGGGGATGGAGATGGGTTGGAGGAGAGCTGGAGAGGGGGGTGATGTGAACGGATGGAAGGCAAGCTCTGTCAGTAGATCATGGAGGAGCATTCTCAACAAACTGGCAGGACCAAGACAGACATTTTACTGCTGGACAAGCAGAGAAGAGGACGATGACGATGCGTGAGGAACCGATGCTAACGACAGAGAAAGGACCAACTACCGGTTACCCTTTCGTTGTTTGAATCTTTCAATGGGAGAGGGCACTGACAGCACATGAAACGAGCCGTGCGTGGGTGCGTTTCATTTTCCTTCAGGCCGTGGGCTGGACACCTACCTGCGCATGCAGTCGAGGGCCTGAGTGAAGACCTGTGGAGCCATGCCGTGTTCGTGCTGGAGGATCAGACACTGCTCCAGGGTGACCGACATGGCTGTGCGGTCCTTGGCACTCTTGCAGCTGGTGAAACGCACGCCGTTCAGCCGCCGACAGATCTAGGTGGAAGAGATACGGTGAGACACAGTACAGCGTGCAGCTCCTTCAAATGATTTAGAAAGTGTAGCTTGGAACCGGACTAGTTAAAATATACATAATCAAAGTGACTCGAGAGGATAGTCGTCAGTCATTAATTCACGAACCCCATCGATAAAACTCCCCAGTGCCAAGGGACAATTGATCAGGACGTGTCCTCCTAACTACATTCTGCCGAGCTGTTCTGCTTGTTATCACAGTTCTTGCTTAACCAGGAAGTTACCGCCAAATTGTATTTGCTTGTAAAGAGTACTTCCTCCAACTAACGACTACAATTCAGTGTGGAGGCAGCCTACCCAACACAAGAAGTCACCAGAGGGCAGTGAATTAAGCTAACCCTGTTCATGTTCCCTGACACCCACCCCGGACTGTGATGTGCTAATTCGTGCCACACTTTATAAGAGTCCTTAGAACTGTCGGTACGCTGCCATCAAGATTCAAACTCCTCATCACACTGACACAACAGTAATGCAGGGAAGTGTCTCAGACCACTGGCCTTTGTGACCAAACGCTCATGAATCTACTCAATCTCAATATGTCTACATCCCGAGAAAGCTTCGATGACAATAGTATCGCCTACCTCTGCTGCCTGCCATAGGATGTCCACGTTCTTGTTCTTCCTGGCGTGGACGTTCTGTCCCAGAAACCTCAGCAGTTCTGGTAGACACGTTTGGGAACGGGACCTGGGCAAACCTGCGGACAGGGAGGTTACAACATCAACATAACAAAGAGCAGGCCTTTATACAGACATAAGGCACTGGTCAGGTCAAAGGGACTTACAGTCTTCCGGTAGGACCTCCTTGAACTGTTGGTAGTAGGAGCTGAGTCTCCCCAGGCTCTCTAGGTTAATGATCTCCTGCAGAGATGTGTCTCCAAACCTCAACCCAACAGGAGACATCCAGGTGTTACAAATACAGAGACTGGAAGATGCAATATCTCTCTATCCTTTTTGGTCTCTTAAATCAGGGTACTTCATTTCCAGTCCTGGATGTCCAACATACTTCTGGCTGGTATTTTATCGGCCAGTGGTTAGGCTTTAAGGGGACCAGGCCCATCCTACCGTACCTCCTTGCCCATCCTACCGTACCTCCTTGCACATCCTACCCTACCTCCTTGCCCATCCAAACACAATGTTCAAGTAACGATCTTACAAGTAACGATTTACTTGATCAAGACGCAAGACTACATAGACGCATTAACCTCAGATAACCCATCTAATCAAGTGAAACAGCGCCCCTCTGTCTCAGTATGGGAAACCCATGTATCTGACGCTATCTGGCTAAAAAGATAATAGCATGTCATACACACCAGCAGATAAATCGTCTACATATAGACAGGGGGCCCTGTTTCACTGCTTTCTCCAGTGACATTTGGCCACTAGGGAAAAGAAGGAAAGCTGGCAGGTGGTGTGGAGCATTGGGGTTTGACAAACGTGCAAAAAAAAAAAAACAACCTAATCCTACTTTTCAAAGTGATTTGTTTTGAAAAAAAAAAACATGTCTTTAATATAACACTAACACCCACTAAAAACATCTGAAAACGTACTGTTTACGGAAAACAAATGCCAATCTAAGTGATTCACTCTGACACCGGCCCTGGTCCCGGGTTTAAAATCAGTGCCTCATTAGAAGAATAAAAAAACACAGAAAGGTTTTGGCCATCCAGGACTGGAGTTTAACTTCCTCTGTTCCACTCTCACTTCTCAGCTAGTGTCTGCTGTTCGTTGATTCCCACGTTGAACAGCACCGGTTGGACTCGCAGCAGCATACCACTCTGGATCTCCCGGGGCAATGCGTCGAACATGGTGACCGGTAGCGGGATGCGGACGTTAAAGCCGTCCCGGTTGCCGGTGATGACGGGCAACATGTCGGGGGCGGAGCTGGAAGTCGCCTGGGTTACCTTGAAGGTTACGTTCCGCAGGTCCATGATGCCCACTGACATGTCCTCCAACATTGACAGCTCCTCACCTGGACGACAAATGTCCAGTAAAACGTGAAGAGAGAGATGGAGAGAGATAGAAATAGAGAGGAAGAGAGAGCGGGGAGTGCGTGCGGACTTTACCGTAAGTGCTGAGCAGAGACTCAAACTGGGCCAACAGGCCGATTGTATAGAGCTGCCTGAGGAAGCCGTCGTCACGGAGACAGTTCCTCAGCTTGATGATGAAGCCGCAGATGAGGGCCGTGAGCTGGAGACAGATATTGCCATTTGTTATCGTTCACTATCCACACACGTCATTCTACCAGCCCAGACGCAATGGACGGGCCTTGAGGGGCTGGCCCGTCCCAATTCCCTTTGCCCGTTTAAATAAAATATAAAATATGAATTGGAATATGAATCATTTATTTGACAGAAAGATCTAAGCAAGTGAAAGGTAATGTATGAAATGTCCTACTATTTTTGGCCACACAGCCTCAGATACATTGACTTGAATTATTTTGACAGGGGGGGCGCCGTTTCTCTCCCTTTGCCGGCCCAAACTGCGTGCGCGCTTCGTGTGTACAGCACTGACCGTCTGGCAGAAGACCACATCTCGTCTGTACTGGAGGCTGAGGTCCATGGCGATGGTCGGCGCGCTGTCTTGCATCAACAGGAACACCATGGACTTCTTAGCCTTGTCACTCATCATGGCCACGCACTCCGTCAACGTGGTGAGGAGAGGGTAGAGCGCCTCGCTCCACTCCCCTGGACGACGCACGCACGCACGCATACACACAAACAGATGTACGTTAAGCGCCGTTCTGTGGCAGCCTACTGAGAAGCCCTTAAACAACCGCTGTGACGCCTTCCTAAGAGGAGCCGGTCGTGACGAAACGTTTCCAAAAACGGACAGAGACGTGCTACAGACGGAGCGCTCGTACAGTGTTTAGAGTGAGCTGAGGCGCCGGGCTGGAGCTAGAGGCAGCCAGAGAGGCAGGGGGACAGAGAGGCAGGGGGAGAGAACGGAGCTCTTACCTGGCGAAGCCTCCTCAACACCGGAGCTGCCACCTGGAGGGGGGTGGAGGTGCCACATGCGTGATTTAGGGAGCGCCACCGGGGACATGGCAGATAGCACACACAGTACAGAACAATGAGCACATAAGCTAGCTGGCTACTGTAAACACAGGGCCCACAGAAGGTCACAGTAACAGGGTCATGTGGGGCCCCAAGGCTGTGATAACACAGCATGAGCAGACGTGACACAAATAACCCGCTAACATGACTGAATACACGTTACACTTTCCAAACGGGAAGGCCTCCCTGCTCCCGGAGTGTCACAGGGACTGTAGGCTTTTTATCCGACCAGAAGCACAGTGCATGCAGCACTCCAGGTCAAGGGTCTCCTGCCTACTTTACAATGTCTAAAAATCTATATATTTATCGCAAAGCGGCAAGAATGACCGTTTTTGCAATTATCAAGGCAGCGTTCCTTCTAACATTGTGATGGGAAGATGAAATGAAACCCATTCCAAAAGAGATATGACGATGGATATGATTGCAGGATGATAACGTACGACAAAGCAAAATAAAAAGAGGGAAAAGGGAAGACAGAAAAAAAGAACGAAAAACATACAAGGGACTCTGTCGGGGCCGGGTGGGCATGCAGGAGTCAGACTGAGGACCAGAGAAGGAGGCAGGGAGGATGATAGTGATGAAGGTGGTGATGACGTGGGTTTATCCTGGGTCATGCGGTCAGGGTTTATCCAGAATGCTCTGGTCTTCTGTTCACCTCGCTTACTGCAGCCACCCGGCGGGTCACCCGGGGATGAGTCCCACTGACTGGGGTCACTATGTAGACGGTCCTTCTGAAGGAGCTTGTCCACCCTTTGGATGATGCAATCCAAACTCTTATCCACGTTAAGCCACACCTTCTCCTGAGGGGAGGGAGGAGAGGGGAGGAGGTGAAGAGGGGAGGAGGTGAAGGGGAGGAGGAGAGTTGAGACGAGGGATTGATGAGAGAATAAAGAGAGGAAATTGGGAGGAGAAGGACAAAGGGGAGGAGCGCATGAGTAAGAAGAATGAAGAGAATAAAAAAAGAAAAACACACACAAACCTAGTGTTGCAGTCCGGGCATCTGAGGGACAATCCTACCAACCACATCATAGAAATCAAAACAAATCCATCAGCAAACACACAGCTTTCCTACGTCGACCTTTGACCTCCTGAACCCCGGTGACCCCCTACTGACCCACTCCTCCTCGTGCCAGTCGACGTGCAGCGAGGAGCGGCTGTTGCTCCCGCTCCACTTGGCCAGCAGCGTGTCCTGGTCGTTGCGCAGGACCACTTGATCGGAGGCCTCGGCGGAGGGAGACGCCCGGGAGGCGATGTACTCGGGCCGCGCCGCGTTCAGCGCCTGGATGGCAGAAGCGAGCAGCTTGCAATCGCACTCTGTCACCAGCTGGCGCGTCTAGAGGAACCGCAGAGGTCACAGAAGGTTAAAGGTCATCAGAACCCCCACGCCGGCGGTCGATAACCGGGCTAGCGGCTCCCCCTCACCTTGTCAGCCAGGATGGCGAGGGTCCTCTCCAGGCCATTGGCAGAGCGGTCCTTGGCGGCGCGGGACAGACGCTCAGCATAGTAGCTGACCTGGGTCTTTAGGGTGTTAATGTGGGCGATGATCTCCTTGGCCCGGACGATGTCCTGGGGGATGAACACTATGGACTGACAGCTGGACAAGGCACTGCTGAAGGGACAGATGGACACAGTGGGCTGTTAGAGAACACACACAGTACAGAGAGACACACAGGTACCACACACACACACACACAGCACCGTGACAGTGTCTCACACACACACACACACACACACACACACACACACAGACACACAGACACACAGACACACAGACACACAGACACACAGACACAGTAAGTGTCACAGTCTATCTGTGCCTTGGAAAATCCATAGCAAGCACTCTGTACGTGAGCCTCTGTCAATACATTCAACCATACTCACAGGCAATGGTTGTGTTTGAACATGTAAAACATGGACAGCAGACTCTTTATAGGGAAATAAACTCAGTGACATATTTCCGTGCAGAAAGAACCAAACAAACAGTGTGGAGAGTGAAATGACTGGAGAAAATAATCAGATTATGTAACAACTCACCATTCCTCCTCATAAACGCTGAGTAGAAAGTAAAGATGCAATTGGACAAATTAAAAAGCCAGAAAATGGAAATCATCTTAAATATATATTATAATCATGGGAAAATGCCATGGCTTAAAGCAGCATATCATCTTGTGAGTTATGAGAAAATGAGGAAAACAAACAGGGGTCTAAAGTTGGCCATTCAAATCTGTACCATGCAGCAGTGGAAAAAAAAGAAACGGAGATGGATTTTATAAGACATTGCACTTCACAACATGTTGTCATGTATCATCAAACACGGTACGATGTGAGTCTATTAAAAACTTGAATTAGCATGGCTCGAGCTACACACCCACCTGTATTTCAGAAGTGGATACACTATATAATCTTTTTTTTTTGCCCTTTCACCAATTGCTTCCAAAATACAAACTGACAATATTAAAAGGTTTACCTGTAGAAACCACATTTTTACTGGAATTTTACAAGAATATGCTGAAATAATGAATGGAACAAAAAAGTTCAAAGCTGATATATGGCTGGGGATGAAATACACGGAAACAGCGAGAAAGTGGTCTCCTCCTCTATGGGATAGAAAACTCCTGATGTCTGATGACATAATAATGCAACCAGAGATTTAAAGCTGGCAGTCACAAATTCTTGTTAGATGGACAGTGTAATTTCAATGACTTTATTATATTGTGTTCATATCTATTCGTAAATACATGCAGATCAGATATTCTTTTCAGGCAACATTATTTACTCAATATAATAGCAAAACACATAAGAGACAAAAGTGTTTGAAACATATTGGCACGTGCATTTTGTATTAAGAAAGAAAATATATGTGGCATTTAATTCAATACCTAAAGTCCCAACAAAAATGTCTGGATTCCAGTAACTTTGATTCACACATTTTGACGATCGTTGCTAATGCTAATACAAAAGCTGTTGATTTTGTAAGCAAAGTCATCCATGATGCTAATTGTTAAACTGTTAAGTGTAAACCTATTAGATACAGTTAAACATTTCAACAGTATTTAAAAACTTATAAGGGTTCATCTCTTTTAAAAGTAAAACGTACATTTTACTTCATTAGGTAGTTGTCGAATAAAAAAAACTACTTAAAAAGCCAAGCCTGTTAACAGCCAGCCAGCCAGCCCGTTGTACTGAACACTGAAAAATTTGTTGAGATTAGCGACCGTAGCAACAAGCGGAACACATCTGAGACAAAGGTCTGAGTTCTACTGTAGTTCCCACCTGTTTCAAACATTCTCTACTTACTGTTTCTTGGCCTCCTCGAACTTGGTGATTTGTTTTCGTAGGCCGCTGTTTTTGAAGCCTTGGCAGTGGGCGGCGGGAGCCCCAATGGTCACCACGTCATACGTGTGGTCTGGGGGAACATGACACGTCTGAAGGGATGAGCCACGGGAACATCAACAACTAAGAACAGGGAGCGGGGCTAAGCTCACCAAAGCCAGATTCATCCTGCACTCTCATCCTCTGGACGTGCAGGTTGGTGGGCATAAACTCCATCTTCCTGTCGGCTTTCAGATTACTGGCCTTGAAAGATGGACCTGAACGAGACACACAACGAGACACACAACGAAGGAAACAGAGGGAGTGGGAGAGACAGAGAGAGCGACAGAGAGAGATAGAGACCGGGAGAGAGAGAAAAAGAGAGAGAGAGATTGACGCGAGGAAAAAAGGATGGACGAATGGGAGAAAATCAAACGTTATTCGTCACTTGCTTCGTTAATGACGTGATGGCCAATAGGGGAATACTTAGTGTGTTAAACCTCAACAAACTGTCTTGTGATTGTATTAATGTGTGTGTGTGTGTGTGTGTGTGTGTGTGTGTGTGTGTGTGTGTACTACTAACCTTTGTAGTCGGTGAGGTCAGAGAGAGTCTCCTGGTAGGTTAGGATGATGGTCTGATACTGAGTGACAATTTGTCTCCGTAGGTTCTCCCAACATGGAGACAACTCCCCCAGCTCTTCTAACTCACACACCCTTCTCACACACACACACGCGCACGCACGCACGCACGCACGCACGCGCACACACACACACACACACACACACACACACACCGCCAAAGAGATGCTTTATTGACGCACTCAACTGACAATCCATGGACACTTCCGGTTGTGGTTGAGTGTGTTTGTGGTAAGGGTGTGAGTGTGTGATTAGTGTGTGTGCGTCTGAGTGGTGTGTTTGTTTGTGTGTGTGCGTCTGAGTGGCGTGTGTGTGTGTGTGCGTGTGTGTGGGGTGTGTGTGTGTGTGTGTGTGCATGCGTCTGAGTGGCCTGTGTGTGTGTGTGTGTGTGTGTGTGTACCTGGCAGCGTCCTCCTCCAGCAGTAGCTTGACATACTGTCTGGGGATGTGAAGGGACAGGACACTCTCAGCCATCTGCTCCAGCACTCGCAGGTGGTTGGCGTCCGTGGTGGGGAAACGGTACATCCGGCACATGGTCCCACCGAACACTGGGAGACACACAGACACACATCAGTCCTGCGGCGCCACACTCAATTAAAGGACCTAACATACTATTTTGTTGGGGACTTAAAGAGGCCTGGGACAAAACCCTCTCCCCGGAGGTGGACAATACACCATTTCCTTTGTATAAAGGAGTCCTGCCAGATATACACAAACAACCAGGAGTGCGGACTAAGAAAAGCGATGACCCGTCGCGGAGCGTGCATTATGAGATGAATAAGGCCTGCCAACGTTCGGCCATCGGGGAGAGGTGGATGTCCCCTCCAATCGTTTTTGGAACAGACAATCACATGCGGTGAAACGCTAACGATGACTCTACTACTGGACGACGGGTCTCGGGTGACAAGTTCTGGCCAGCTCAGAACGTGGCCCACTGAACGAGAGAGATGAGTGTGGCGACGGCGAGCTAACGGCATAGGCCCGGGGAGAACCCTCCTACCTGATCTTAGCAGGGTATCTTTGCATAGGGATGCGTATTTGGCTCTGACGCCCATGGATTCCGTCAGGCTCTCGTCCACCGCAAGCACGGTCTGCGAAATGCCCAAAGAAGGAACACGTCACACACTCTCGACACAGCACAACCCACGACCGGGCAAGTCGCAGACGGAAGTCGCGGAACCTCACCCTGCCGTTAATGGTGTCCGGTAATCTGGTGACGGGCAGCGTCCTCTGGTCCCTCCGGTCGTCTATCTGCCAGGCGGTGATGTTGATTTTCCCCACGCTCTCGTTCTCCGCTGACCTACTCATCAAGAACACATTAGCGGCGTTCTTAACCGCGTCCCGCAGGATCTAACAGCGCTATCAGTCAAACAGCGACCGAGGTCACAAAACAGAAAAACAATCTTGTATTTACATTATTATGGAGAAATACACACCAGGCATTTAACCATCCCGTTAAACTGTTGTAAGACATATAGTTTCACACTGACAGACAGTGTCTGATTCGACTCCATGGCTGTGACTGTCCAGAGAGGTGGTGTGAATTGTAACATTGCCTGTCTGCTTCATACCTCAGGATTAGTTGTAATCTGTGGTTCTTTTCCTGGACCAGTTCTTTCACAGGAAACAGAGCCGAGCCCAGTAAATACATCTAGACCAGGAAAGGGTGTGTGTGTGTGGGGGGGGGGGAGACAACCATTAAAATAAATGCTAAAACAAAGCACAGGAAGCATTAACAGATATGGGACCGCAGGCAGCGGCTGCTCGTGATCCGAAGGGACGCTGACATGAGACCTCGTCTTCACCCAGAACTATTCCACTTACGGTGCCTTGGGAGCGGTCCTTCACGTCGTATACGGACAGCTTGACCTGCGTCTGCTGGTTAATCTGTGAGTCCTGGAAGAAGGCTACACTGCTCAGGAAGATGGGGTTACAGGTTCCCTGTAGAGGGAAGCAATTCGTCAGTCAAACGGCCGATCAACTGGGGGAATGCCGACGCTCTCAACCGTACAGCACACACCCTGTGGCAGAGGGACGGAAGAGTGTGGCGCGGTAAGGAGCTCACCTCAATGATCTCCGTCTGGGCGTGTTTGGTCCAGAAGGCCTGAGGCGGGGTGGTGCAGCTCACCGCCACAAAGCTGTTGGGTTTACGCTCCAGGGCCGGGGTCACAAGGTCGGCGCAGGCTGAGGGACCAACGGAGGGACACGTACACGCGCACAGTTGGAATAGATTGCTGGAAGAAACTCCCGTACGGGGTTAGGGAACTGTCATTGACTCTACTCACCCACACTGAACTCTAGGACCGGCTCATCTGGATCCTGGCTGTTCCCTACAAATCGACAAAAAGCGGGCGTTACGTACAAGTAGATGTGCATGACGGTGTTACATAGTGTTTGTTTCCTTTATACTTTCCTTGAGACCAACCCACAGCAAGAAAACCCTTTTTCGTGGTTACCTGCGAGCGCCAGACCGATCATCTCTGAGGAGAGGTCAAAGGTGTTGGCCCGGTAGACAGACCAGGGCCTCTGGTGGCGGGGGCTGCGCTCTCTGGCTTCCGACATCCTGATGGCCTTCTCCGGGGAGGGTGGGAGGGGAGGCACAGGGCGGTGGTGGGGAGAACAAACACTCTCACACAGTTAAACCCTGAGCTGCTCCACGTCCACGGCCCCACCCGGGCCCTCCTTCACCAGCTGCGTGAGAGGAACAGAGATGACACCAGGGAGAGGAAGGATGGAGGAGGAGAGAGACAAAAACAGGAACAGGAAGAGAGGGAGGAAGAGAGGTGAAAACAGGATGAGAAAAAGAGGGAGGAAGAGAGATGAAAACAGAAAGAGGAAGAGAAGAGAAAACAGGAAGAGAGAGGACAATGACAAAGGACTTCCTCCCCTCTCTCTCTCTCTCTCTCTGCAGGAGAGCTGCAGGCTGTTTATGTGGCTGGATTACCAGAGGGAAACCTGGTCCACAAACATTGACAGAGAAAGAGAGGACAGAGAGAGTAGGATGGATAGAGACATGTTGGTGACCATGAAGCTAAGCATCATGACTATTCTCTAGCATCATCCACTGAGGCATCATGACTGTTCTCTAGCATCATCCACTGAGGCATCATGACTTCCCTCTAGCATCATGACTGTCCTCTAGCATCATCCACTGAGGCATCATGACTTCCCTCTAGCATCATCCACTGAGGCATCATGACTTCCCTCTAGCATCATGATTGTCCTCTAGCATCAACCACTGAGGCATCATGACTTCCCTCTAGCATCAGTCACTGAGGCATCATGACTATTCTCTAGCATCATCCACTGAGGCATCATGACTGTCCTCTAGCATCATCCACTGAGGCATCATGACTTCCCCCTAGCATCATCCACTGAGGAATCATGACTTCCCTCAAGCATCATCCAATGAGGCATCATGACTATTCTCTAGCATCATCCACTGAGGCATCTTGACTGTCCTCTAGCATCATCCACTGAGGCATCATAACTATTCTCTAGCATCATCCACTGAGGAATCATGACTTCCCCCTAGCATCATCCACTGAGGCATCTTGACTTCCCTCCAGCATCATCCACTGAGGCACCATGACTATTCTCTAGCATCACTGAGGCATCATGACAACTCTCTATAGCATCATCCACCGAGACATAAGACTTCCCTCTAGCATCATCTACTGAATTCACTGCCTCATTCCCTCTGCTTCTTTAAGCGTGCTCACAGGCACACAGCAATTCGCCGCTTAGTAGATACTGTACATTACTAATACATACACATACTATAAAGTAAAACAGTACTGTAATATCCAATATCATGGCCCAAATAATTCAGAAATTTAAGTTTTGATACAGCGAATCCATGTGTTTTTTTTCCTTTGAAGAAATGGTGCCCACAGTGAAGTAAACACTTCCAGAAAACAAACCTTCCCCAGCTTGCCAGTAGACAAGAACAACATGCTCTGAATAGGAGAACATTATCATGTACACACATTATCCTGACATTATTCCAAAACTGACAAATGTTTGGAACGAGGATTTGCTCTTTGCTCTATTTAGATTGAGTGTCAAATATGTATAATATTAAATATTACCTTTGGAATAACTTCGGAAGGTATTCACACTTTCACTTTCTCCATGTTATGTTCTGTTATAATGATATCTCATGTTGTAGTGTAAAAAAAATATGTTTTTGGAAGATGGTGTAATGTGATGTTTATCCCATAAAAGGATGAATTCTACAATGTTTAATTATATTGTACATGTGTTCTATGGTGTTCTACAGATAAATGTCTGCCGAATGGCAAAGCTAACTCGCAGAGAAACAAGACCAAACGTCTAGCTTTGGAGATGTGCTAATTGTAATCAGGTAAATTTGTGAAAGCCTGACCATTTAATACATTGTGTTGGCCAAGGGGAAGTTTTGTACATTTGTTAATGTGGGGGGAGTCTTGAGTTTGCACTTAAATAATCAGACAAATCATAAAGTAATGGAGATTTCAAACGGGACATCACTGCGTCCAGATTGGTACTTAAACACTGAATTCGGAAACAAAAAGATGCCAGGATTCAACTTTTCATAATTAATTGTAGGCCTGAACAACATGTACATTATAATTAGGGCCCTGAGGAAATTGCAGCTATTTTTTTAACAAAAATCACGGCAGGTTCGCGGGCAAAGTATACTTTTTCACAGACTATGCACGAAACTAATACAAAGTGTACAGACTATTTTCTGTAATGATCAACAGTAACGTTACAGGAGGTACAGAACAGCTTACCTCCGTGGCTATGAAACACTCCGGCTGGATATTGCTTTGCACGATCGACTGCAGACACATTTTTTGCTTTTTTTGAGACATCCATTTGGTGATTGTGTTTAGCTCATTGTCCCATTGAAACGAAAATCTTCACCCTAGTCTAAAGTAATCTGAGGCCTAAACCTTACAGCATCTGAGCAGTAACCAAAATGTTGCTAGATCAAATCCCTGACCCATCTAGGTGAAGAGTCTCTTGTTTTGTCCTTGACTAAGACAGCTGACCCTGTTTACTGCAGAACACTGTAGAAACAGTTATTTACAATGTCACCTATGGTTTTTCTACATGTCAAAAGAGGTGAATTGGAAACAGGTCGATGATCCAAGGAAACTGGATTTAACAGACTTTGGAGTGTCGTAGCAAAGGGTTTGGCCAGTAACTGACTAATCCCTTTTAATTTCTGAAAACGTATGTTTACTTCGCACCTATTCTTTTGTAGGTCACTGACACAAATTCACATTTCAACTAATTTTAGATTCAGGCCGTAGCGTAGCATCATTTGGACATGGTTAGGGGTTTTGAATACCTCTCAATCACCATACACTGGCGTTACCCAAACAAGAGTCACAAGTGGAACAGAAAGGAACAACAGCTCCCCCTAATACACAAAGGAAAAATGCTGAGCTGACAAATGATCAAAACCATATATTATCAAACCATATTCCAATAATAGTTCTGCTATCACTCAGACTCTCACAAGAGACAACCATCTAATACCTCTCACCCCACTTTCTCCCTTCCCCCTTTGGGGACATAGTTCTCCCCCCAGGGCAGGTCCTTCACAAGTGGACATTTAGCCCATGTAACCAGGTCTCCCATCTCCTCGTGGAACAGTCAATTAGCCCATTAACACTGAGGCTGGAGGCTGTGGGTAATAGACACCCCTGGTCTATTTAACAGCTCAAAAAGACATCCACACTATTTCTGTCACGGCCAACATCTGGAGGACAGCAGCAGGCGACAACCCACACCACCTGACACCTCAGAGACCAGAGAGAAGACTGACAATACCAGAAGGACAAACTAATATCAGAAGGACAAACTAACTGTACATGCTGTATAAATACATCGTTTGTCATGTAAGGTTCCACTGAAAGCTCCATGTGTCTGTGACATAATTGGTGATATTTCTGGATTAAAATCAAGTGTTTATCCACCTTTATGCAAAGGCCGTTTGTAGCATGGAGACTATCCTAAATGTTCGGTTGTACAGACATGATACTAATGGTAGGAATGTGCTAAGGATTCTGACGGAACCACTCTCCTTCATCTGGCCCTGAATGTCTCCATGGTAACAGCAGTGAGCTCTTCAAAGTTCTCTGGGTTTTGATCAATCCAACACACTCAAACCAGGTCTCCTAACCAAACAAAAATATTTTGTGGCAAGGAAACTGATGAATTCGGATTATACGGTTTGTGACTGTGGTTTGCTGGCCTCGAGTCCTCTGAAGACGTTTTGAATAGCTGGACTTCAAGGTCTTAACTTGGCTGAAGGGTTGGTTCTCAGCTTGCCTGGATGGCACGTTACTGTGTGTTATGGTGACACGCTGGGACGCGGCCTTATACGTTTCCTCTGAGAACTCTGCATGGACCTGCCCTGCTGACCAACGTGATTACATTCAGGATGAGAAGGCGGTGTCACAAATCCACAGACAAAATAGAGCAAATAAGCAAAGGTGTCTCTCCGAAGCATTCATAGGGGAAACACTGTTCTGGAGACATCCTCTGACACATACTGTGAGATCGGGCGTTGTTCCACATAGGCTTAGATGGGTGAAAACACATGACACTGGCGGGGTTCTTCTCTAATCAGCCAGAAGCAAATGCTGGAGCAGAGCCCATCTATAGCTAGTCGCTGCCGGTGAAAACTACAGCAGATGCATCTCTGGTTTATTCTTTAATTGCAGATCCTCTTCTGCCCTGTCAGAGAACATGCATCTCTGGTCAAAGGATGTGCCCTAAATAGGCCACAGGCTGTACTATGTAGACAGTTAGGTGCCCTATATCCACGGTTGAGCGTACTATAAACCGGCAATAGCGTAGCACAACGAGGGCAATTAATTCACAAATCTCATGTGTGTCGTCTCTGCTCAGTGAATCATCGAGTTTGCCAATTCTTTGGCTAATTTCTATGGATGTTCTGTAAATTGGCTGGGAATACAGGACACATCGGTAACAGCCAAATATAGTGTGAGAGAGGGGACCCCGATGATTTGTTAATCGCATGAACTGGGAGACATTGCGCTATTGGAGCTTTCGCGGCTAGGTTAGGCTAATCCCTGTTGAGTTTCTGACATAGTTTCACTCAGCTCTACAACTGGAATATACATGCAGCACATACTGCAGCGTCGAAGCCCGATAAACTCAATCCAACCCAGTTTAAAAGACAATTTTTTTAAGGGTTGTCCACACACAGACAACACAAGTTTGCAAAGGAAAAGAGGAGAGAGAATTGTGTGGCTATGATTGAGACAATAGTTCACATTCTCCAGAATGAGTGAATCACATTCTGACTGACTGGGTTCAATGGCTTTCACCACAGCTTGTGTTTTGTCTTTATAGCTGGATGCAACCTTCAAGAAATGTTAAATTAAGATCCTGTGAAGGATCTGCACGAATGCCTTAAAAAAAAAAAAAACACAGATGTTTTTACCTACCCCGCCCCCCCTTCCCCCATACAGCACATAACCTCCTGAGAGTGACTGACCACTCTAATTTAGCCATGTGACTCCAGGACTTCGTCGGGATTACCAGCCATGAGACAAGATAATTAGTTTTGAACTTCGACATGCATTAGTCGTGGATTTTCCCATCCGGAGCTCCTCTGAGTGGGATTAACACTATCAAACACTGGGGCCTTATTCAAACATTCCTGGAAATGAGGACGTGTTTGTATCAACGGTTTCTCTCCACTCTGATGGAGTCTCTAATTCTGAAAAGGCCAATGCGGAGGAGAGCAGTCCTATTCCCTTAAAAGGCCAAAGTCAGTTTCTGTGTTGACTGGTTGCCAATGTCCTGACAGGACAGCCATGGAGCGCGCACACGCACGCACGCACACGCACCCACACACACACTCACGCAGAACGCACACACAGGACGAGCAAAAGCATCCAGTACGGTCTCTGAGTTCCATCAGATCTCGGCCTTATCTGTACTGACGTCGGGATAACGGCTCACCATGTGGTTAGTTTCCACGATCCTCTCCATCCTCCTGCACTCCCAGCCCACGTATTCTTTTTATAGACCCGGCCTGGCGTAAACACACCTCAACTCTGCACCCCGACACAGCATCTGTGTCCTAATGACTATGGGAAAGATGCACAACGGCTGCTAAGGACGACCGGCAGCACATTCATTCGAGAAATCGGATCTCTTTTGACACCGACGCGGCGAATCTTCTCGGCCTATATATGGCGCTGTGAGTGAGCCCTGGATCAGGGTCAAACAGCACTAGATTCATCACAGAGACTCAACTATTAAATTCTATAAACGTAGTAACTCAACAATGTCAGACTTTCAGACCCGTTTTAATTTCTGGCCGCTCCGGACCAAAGCAAATATCCATACTAAATTGTAGGTTCAACAAGCATTTTTTATTTTATTTTACCTTCACTTGGAAATCTAAGGCTGGGAATCTTAGTTTACTTCCTGCATGAACCAACTACAGCCATAGCAGAAAAATGCATGGCAAGTGCCTACGATCTGAACAGCTGTACTTACTGTCACTGGTGAGGGATGGTGAGGGAGCCAAATCAGGAGTCACAGAAGAGGACACTGTGCAGGACAGGAGCGACAGGCTGGTTCTCCCTCAGGACCTGACCAGATGATGAGACAACCACAGAAAAATAAATATGACCCAGAACCAAGTTTCCAGCGCCTGAGGATCCAGCATCTGAGGACCCAGCACAACCCGGTCACCCCAAAAGCAGAGGGACTGAGGGGTGTGACGCCACAAAATGGCAGCCGGAATGAGATCCCGCCGCTAAAATGGAAGCTTCATACTTGATGTCTCTGCCAGGTCACGCATCCCACTAACAAGTGATAAGTGGATTCTGAAGGTGTGTGTAGTAGGAGCGTGCGTGACTTCTGAGAAACACACCCGCCCCTTATGTCACACACCGACGGCCTTAGGCATCAGCACAGACTATCTATCCTGGCATTTTGCCGCAGTCACACTGGCATCGCTTGGCCTCCAGACTGTAGGTCCCTCTGCGTCAGTGGTCATGGCCAATCTGATGGTATCGTGCTGTGATACGTGGATTCAGAATTGTGTGTGTGTGTGTGTGTGTATAGTTTAAGGGTGTGTGGAGGCAGTGGAGTGCTTGCTTCGATATAAGGAGCAGTCCTGTTTGTGGACCGTCCAGATGGCCCCTGGCATCACACGGGAGATACTGATCAATGTACTGAAGCGCTATACACGCAGAGCAGGAGCGTGTGTTTTGTATCAATCCGTGTGTGTCCGTCTGTCAGTTCAGCATGTTGGGGACGGAAGAGTCCCATTTTCATATGAAAAGGCTACAGCTGCTCTGCATTTGAAAAAGAAATGATTCACGCCGTAACCTGAAGGGTCTGTTGCTACGTCTGTGTCCGTCTCTTTATATCCATCATGCACACACCCCCCCAAAAAAAAGCCACGTGCATCAGACTTCTAATATGTGTGGGTGACATTTGAGAATCGCATGTCGTCATCTGTTTATATTGATCATCCGCCGTGCATTGGAGCGGAAACTGGCACTGTTGCTTTCGTTAAAGACCATGGAAGTGTAAGGACAACGCTCTAAACGGAGACACCGCACTGAGCTACTGGTTCTGACAAATCATTCTATAGGCTGTGGCCGCACGCCGGCGAGAGAGAGAGCGCAGTTCTGTCTGCAGCCGTGTGGAGCCATTACCAGCCAGCCGGCTGATCGGTTAGATTTCACGATGACATAATCAGTGAGGAGAGCAACAACTGCCATTCACTTCGCTGAAGTCCACCCACACATCTGCTTGGCTCCCATACCAGTCAGGTATGACTCAGCTATGATCTCCTTAAATAACGGGGTTGTCTGTCATTACTACAGCGTTCTAGTTTGGCAGGGAAGACCTTTTGGGGATTCGTGTTTGTCCTCTGCCTTTCAGGCACATGATATAGGCTTCTCAGCGTTGGCCTGTTCCGAAACATCATCTCGGGAGGAGCCCCTGAGGTAAGAACTGTCACACAGAGTCTCATTTGAAACACCACGAAAATATACAAAACAGCGTGGCCGGTTGAGATAGGAATCCCGAGTGGTAACTGGCCAGCAATGCATCAGCTGACATCGGATCCCTCCAATCACAATATTTGGTTAATACGTGTCTATTTAATAGTTGCGGTACGCACTCAGTCAGATATCCCGATGGTTGTACTAGCATGAGGGTGCAAATCCACCCACCAACCCGCCCCCTGTTCAATTCTGTTTCCCTTTGTGAGGGGATAAGTAGTCCTTGCTCATTGACTATAGGGATTGCTATTAATAATATTACAGTTGTTGGTTATTGTTATGTTATTGTTGGTAGTATTGTATGCAGGATCGTGTGATGGCAGTGAGTTACTCCAGAGGAGCAGAATCTAATGCCAACACATTGTATGTGGAACTCATCCATTGTAACAAATGTACACAAACGGACATCACCTTCCGTACTGCAACCCAAAACGTTTTCTTTTCCTTGTCTCACATGGATGTGGTCAGATTAGGCTATTTCTTTGGCTCAGAAGAACATTAATAAAAGATTACATAACATTAAAAAGAAACCGAATGAGGAAGTGAAGAGAGAGACAGTCAAAAGGCATACTGATCAGTCTAATCACTCAGTCATCATCAGTGTCTTTATTCGGAACCACTAACTTTATAGAATGAGCGTGAAGGAAACCAAAAAAAGTCTAACAAAAATAACAAGCTAGTCTTTTAGTATGTGGACGGGAGCTCAGCTCAGTGAAAGCAAACATCTCTTCCCTTGAACCAAATCTGTCCATTGCGGATTTAAGGAAGGAACACATCCCCAATTCAACAGATAAGTCCAAATGTCTTAGTTGCACTATCAGTCACATTTTGACAGTCTGGTTTTACAGGCCGGGCGTAAAAAGGGACGCTTAGTAGAAACCTCTCAAAATGGCCACAGTTCAGTCGATACATAAACCAACCACAATGCATTTTTTTACCTTCAACCAGCCACTCTCTGGTCACCGTTAAACGCAAGGCCGCATGTGCACAGAAGCATTAGCACGGGACCTAGCAGCTGGCAACTGAAGCGGCGTGTGCTGAAGCAGCACAATCACAGTGCAGGCCCGCAGGAGTCATCCACATCAGTCTACATGCTACGGCTGAACACAAAACAGACTCGGCTCGGCTCTTTGTCCATGGGGGTAAGATGAGAGCATAACCGGCGGGTGAAGGTCCCGTCAGTGGATGATGTCCCCTATCAGCTGAGGTGGATGATGTCCCCTATCAGCAGAAGTGGATGATGTCCCCTATCAGCAGAGGTGGATGATGTCCCCTATCAGCAGAGGTGGATGATGTCCCCTGTCAGCAGAGGTGGATGATGTCCCCTGTCAGCTGAGGTGGATGATGTCCCCTGTCAGCTGAGGTGGATGATGTCCCCTATCAGCAGAGGTGGATGATGTCCCCTATCAGCAGAGGTGGATGATGTCCCGTCAGCTGATGTGGATGATGGCCCCTATCAGCAGAGGAGCACGTAAACAGACCCACAATCAGCAGTGGATGTCGTCCCGGTCACGAGTCCACTTCTCGTGCTCACCGTCTTTTGCTCCGCCTCCGTCTCGCCGTTTTGTCCCTCCCTCGTCCTCTCGAGTACTCCGCACACTCCGTCTCGCTTACACACACCCTATCTTCCTCCCTCTCTCCCTCCTTCACTCTAGAATTCCTGCGGCAGCTAAGAGAGGCCGACCGGAATGGTTCTGACCCCTCTAAGGCTGACGGTTCTCCCCAGAGGAGGTACACAGGGAGATGGACAGGAGGAGTTGGGAGTGGGCGCTCTGAGACAAACTGGACTGACAGGACTGGACATAAGCAAGTTGTCCTTAGACCCGTCCAAACACCTGGTCTGAAACCGCCTACCCTTTAACAGGGACTGTTGAAGAGCAGTACCATACAGGCCTGTCACCCATGCTGTGGAATCCCAGACCAATAGAGAATAAACTGCGGGGCTGGAGAACGTTCTCTAGTTCCGTAAGCAATGTGACCTTGTAGCCACGCTCCCTCTCCATCTCTCGCTCTCTCTCCCCCTCCTCTCTCTCAACTGTTCCATTTCCACATCCTTTTGTGGGTTGTGTAGACATTGGTCTACATATGGTGGTCACCCTCATCGGCAAGGCTCTGCTTACAGAGAACGTTCTCTAGTTCCGTAAGCAATGTGACCTTGTAGCCACGCTCCCTCTCCATCTCTCGCTCTCTCTCCCCCTCCTCTCTCTCAACTGTTCCATTTCCACATCCTTTTGTGGGTTGTGTAGACATTGGTCTACATATGGTGGTCACCCTCATCGGCAAGGCTCTGCTTACAGAGTCTTTACATGGGCAGGGTATTTTTTGGGTTAGTCAATCTCTCATTCAGGGTATTTTTTTTGGTTGATTCTTTCCATTATATTCTCGTTTCAATCATAATGTGGTCAGTTGTGTTGCTCTCTTCGTTGCTCTTCTCTTTGTTAATGTCGTTGTCATGGAAGTTTCATTTTTGCTTTCATTTAGGTATGAAAAATCTGACAGCTCTCCTCTGGATTTTGATAATTTGGGGTACAGTCCAAACTCACAGTCCATACTTTAAAGAATAGGTTTGGTGTTTAAAAACTATAGTTTGGTGTTCAATACCTTAGTGATTTATTGGTTGGTAAAGTGACTCAAGACCACACACCCATAGAGGGCAATGGGTTCAATAACTTAGATTATTTCAAGTATTCTCTCCTTCTCCCTCTCTCCTTCTCTCCCTGTCTCTCTCTCTCCCTCTCAACCCGATCTCTCCAGCCTCCCCATCTCACTCCTCTCCTGAGCTTTTAGTGCAGGCCCAGACCGATCGACGGGTTTCGCTTTTCCACACACGACGACTTACTGTCTCCGTTTCCCCTGCTGCGATCAATATTCCAGCCTGTCGCGTGAGAGGAAAAAACACATTGAACCCTGTGTCTCACGCGGCGTTCCGTAGGAGGTGCACTCCCTTTGACCAGACCAGTACAGGTAGAGACAGTCACCCCAGGGGAGTACCATCCACACCGGCCAGGTGAGGAGGCAGGGCAGTGTGTTGCTGCCTGTGGCTCCAGCTCCTCACCAGGGTGCCACAACTACAGTGGAACTCGTAAGACATTTAATGAAGGAGAAAGGAGACTTTTGTCGTCAGACATTCACGGTGGCTCCGGAGTGAAGCCTACGCCTTATTATAGCAGTGTAATTAGCAAAAGAGCAGACACTGTGTGTGAACGCATATTGGGAACATTTAAATGACGGCGTAAGGGTTTGCAGAGGGCTTGAGTGAAGCAGGACGTTGCATGAACTTTTACAGATGATGTAACATGGATTGGCCCATCTGTAAGTGTGTGTGTGTGTGTTTATAGGAACAGTGAAATTGAACGCAATCATTAACTTATAGAGCAATGTCTACTAGAGGGATCTTTGCCTATGTTAACCGAGTGGCTGTTGTGTGATGCAGAGAGACTGAGAGAGAAAATAAAGAGAGTGAGAAAGAGAGAAAGTAAAAAAAAAAGAGCGAGAAAATAGAGAGAGAATCTGCTTGTGGGTTGGTGCGGGGATCAATCTTCAGGCTGCTGTTTGCTCTCTGATCCTGGTGGGAGAGACTCGCAGCCCTGAGTCACAGCTCTTCCGTACACAAACACACAGTGGACACAAACTCTGGTTGTGTGCTTGCTTGAATGGAAGAAACAGGGAACTGGTGACTGTGAGCGCCGTCCTAGTAAAGCCAACCCGGAGTGGACTCAGAAATTGGTCCCAGTCTTTCCAGATCCTCCAGAAGCCTGGAAGTAACCTGCCTCTTAATCAATAAGCATTTCCCCCCTTTTCACTCTTGACCTCGGCTCTGATGACTTTCCAGTAAACACAATCCTTTCTGACTCAATTCAGCGCTCTTCGCTCCAGATCAGGCTACTGTAATTCTGTATGAAAGTGATCAGGTCAAGCCAAGACAGGACGATCTAATGCCGGCCATTATCACTGCCAACCTAAACAACTTGTTTCTGGTCATCAGTTCCCACCAAATCTCCAGAACATTTCTCCAGTTGTTCACATGAGACCATAACCCAACACAACACGCTGCAACACAAGAGGCACTATTCCCTTTACAGGAAACATAGTGACTATGATGGGCCATTCATAAGGGTATATCTATTTAGAATGCAGCCAGCAGCATAACACCTGGGAGCCCTGGGACGGGACAGGAACAGGGTTCGCTGGGATTTTAACATGATGAGTGATTAGAGCCCGTGAAGGCCTGCTGAGGAGCTGTTGGGATTCAGAAAACACAGCCGAGAATCCAGTTCAGCCCGTCACAACAGGACGGTTTAAAATTACGCTCTTAGTGTCTGTGTTGATACCGATAACACACACACACACACACACACACACACACACACACACACACACACACACACACACACACACACTACATTGAGTATTAATCCTTCAAGGAAACAGAGCTCCAGTAAAGGCTGGTAAATAAGACTTCACAGGTGTTGTTGGTCCATAGCCAGACAAACAACCCATCCATCTGTCTGTATAGCTGGCACTGTCATGGCTAGATGTAATTTTAGCCATGTGGAAATAACTGAGGGTCCTGGTAAAGGGTTTTCATCTGCACCACCACTCTCCTAACAGACTTACATAACTCCGCACTGCCCCCTGCCCCCCATCCCAGGAGAGCCCTGAATACCAGCCTAGAAGCCACACACACTCCTTATAGATTTAAGGCTACACTGCCGCCTGACAATGTCTAACACCAGCCAAGGCGACAGTGAATGCTACCTGACAACATTTACTGTTCACATTGTTATTGTTAATTCAGTACAAGAATATGGTTAATCAAGAGAGGAGAGTGGATGAACACAGATGAACTTAGCGGGGTATGTATATTACTTCACAGAGTGATAGCAGTTACATGGTCATAAAATATTAGGTAACAAAACATACGACATTTGGGAAGGAACGCAATGTCCAACGACATTCAAATACCCCCATGTCTTGGTCATTGAGAGCAGCAAGTGCGCATCCTCTGCTTTATGCTCCTGCTACAAGCCAATCCATATGAAAACATTACGTGAAAAGAATAGCCCGAGTTGCAGGTGATGTTATTCAAAACGGATCGTATGCAATAATAACTTCCACAACCCAATACATAAGATAATATACTTGATAACTGTCTACACACTGAAGAAAATACAACTTTAAGTACAAGGTGAAAACAACTGAATGAGCAAATTAGCTGTTATGCTAACCTTTTCTTGACGTCTTTTTCCTCCTTGCTATATCTCCCCGGCTAACCAGAAGAATGCATTCCAAATCGAAAACACAAACCTTTTTACAATGTTTGATGACAATCAATTTGGTAAAAAAAAAACAGGCAGCGTCTGACGTTGAGGATCGGTTGGTCGCTTCCTACATTTGCTTCCCCCTGTCCACTCCGCAGTGTGATCTCGCCCTGCCTGTTCGCCACATTGTGTCATGTGACGTCGCAACTATCTCAACAGGAACCTCCTCCCTTCTTGAGTCTGCAGACATCCAAGAATGGTAGTCTATAAAGGGTAACATTATGCCCCAAAAAAATACTTTTGGCAAATTGAACTACTACTAATAATGATTTTAGAGTAGGACCTCGATTGAATGGTTCCCTGTGCTACAGTCCTTACTATTACTAACCATCTACAACAAAGAGACAACTCTGCTCATCTCCCTATATCTAGATAGATATACTGGAAAATCTGTAAATATCTCCATAAACTGTAAATAAATGTATAGGAAACAGTACCGCTCATATCCCATCATCTTATACACTCACCATTCATTTTAAATCAATGTATGTCAACTTTACATAGATGCTGTGCATACTGTCTCTGCGTGTTGTCTGCCAGCAACCAGCATCACCATTAAGCCAAGCAAAATGCTGGGTCTGTCTAAATGTACTTGTGAATAAAGGCAATGCTGAGGCTAGGGTTTGGATAAAGGTAAAGGTTAGGAAATGCAATAACTCTCAAGTCTCTTTAATTGAATAATTCCTCATGACAACAGGAAAATACCAACTTTCAAGAGAGAATTGTACTTCTTGGTAACTGAGATTAATAATTGCATAAGAAGGTGAGATAATCTAAAAAAATAATATATAAAATAATAAAAAAATTAATATTTTTTATCTACATCAAGAAATGCAGTATGATAATGTATAAAAAGGCATACTCATTTATATGTTCTATAATAATTGAATTTAGTAATCAACTAGACAATCTGGGTTTAACAGTTTTTGTCCTGTCAAATCCTGTGTAGCACGTTAAGTAAGAGCATGGGGGACCCGTTAAGTTTCATAGCCATGGGGGACCAGTATGAAAATAAACGCACTCAACTACTGTAAGTTCCTCTGGGTAAGAGAATGTGCTAAGTTACTTACATGTAAATGTAATAACTCAGAGTACAGAACAAATGAAGGTGTACATGTCCTTCAGCTGAAACAGAAGACATAAACATGCATCTTCACTTTATGGCTACGATTGCAATTATTTACCATAACATTTTACATATTGCATTATAATATCCAGTTATCAGAGCACATCACTATTTAAACCGAATGGTTATTCTTCAATATGTTTTTATAGAGCTTAGGCCTTTTCATACTGTTATACAGGTGCTGGTCATATAATTAGAATATCATCAAAAAGTTGATTTATTTCAGTAATTCCATTCAAAAAGTGAAACTTGGATATTATATTCATTCATTACACACAGACTGATATATTTCAAATGTTTATTTCATTTAATTATGATTATTAAAACTGACAACTAATGAAAATCCCAAATTCAGTATCTTCGAAAATTAGAATATTACTTAAGACCAATACAAAAAAAGGATTTTTAGAAATGTTGGCCAACTGAAAAGTATGAACATGAAAAGTATGAGCATGTACAGCACTCAATACTTAGTTGGGGCTCCTTTTGCCTGAATTACTGCAGCAATGCGGCATGGC
>JACXGI010005415.1:31568-47367 GCA_016801175.1 Esox masquinongy | reverse complement strand
CTATACTTCCCCACCTCAACCTCCATTCCCCTCTACTCCCCACACCTTACCCTTCATTCCCCTCTTCTCCCCCACCTTACCCTCCGTTACTCCCATTCCCAAAACCTTAAGCAGTCCTAGAAGGGCAGGCTGTGAACCAGCCATCTGCAGACATCAAAATGCGCTTAAGGTCATAATTGGTTCTTTGAGCTGTGTGCAGTGATGCATCGAGAAATCAGGAGAGCAACAGTGAAAGAAAAAAAGAGGGGGGGGGTGAAGAAGGGAAGAGAGGGGGGAGGCAGGAATGGAGGAAGGAAGAAAGGAGAGAGGGTGTGACAGAAGGGAGAGGGAGGAGAGGAGGAGGAGGGAGGGAGAGAGTGAGTGAATGCGTGTGAGGGAGAGAGAAAGGAAGAGATAGGTAAGAAGGCAGTGTAGAGGACATGGCTGTGACCTTCAGGGATCTCAGTTTGCTCAGAGATCAGACTTGCTGCATGACAACAACATGGCTCTTTCAGCCGTCTACCTAGCCCCAGCAGGCAAGCATGCAGACTGGGCTGTCAGAAAAAAACACTCTAGTAGCTCCAATGCAATAATGCATGAACTAAAGAAAAGCAGAAAAATGCCTGGAGCTGTTTAGCCTTGTTCTTCCATGAAAGAAAAACAGCAATAGCACATCTAAGCGAATTGTGTCTGTTAATGTTGCTCAGTTACATGCTCCCAGCAACATGCTAACTGCTAACATGCTAATCATTAGTCTAATGGCAAGGCTGAAACGCTAGGTGCTAGCGCTGTCCCGTCATGCTAATATGCTAATACATGGTTTGGCACCCAGCCAGCGGAGTCAGTGTTAGGTAAGTGTTGTTAGCCTGATGCGATGACTCCGGTGACTGACAGTGACGGACGGCACAAAACCAGCGGAGCAATGATCGGGAGACCGCGATGCTAACCGCTGCGCGACTGAACCTCACAGACAGTGATTTACCTCTTGACTTATTCTGACATTTTCCAAAGCAGCTACACAGAGGATACACCAAGTGTCAATTTAAGCCTTGTTGGGTGCTGGAGAAAATGAGTTCCCCTTTTGCCTTGCTTAGGTGCAGCTGTGATGACACAATGTTACAACATGTCAAGACCAAAGCAAAATGAGTAGGAGCTATTTAAGAGAGGGAGAGACATGGCGCTTTGTAATCTGAACTGTCAAAACTGTACAGTATTGAGGGCTGACTGACAGCATGTGTACAAACCATCTAGGATCCTGTATGCTCAGCTTCAGGTTCACGGCCCATTACTCATTAAAGATGGATAATAATGCAGCGCTGAGTTTTTTTTACTAACAGCCCCAGCCTATTGAGAGACGACTATGCATTCATCGGATCAATAGCTTTGACACTGTTAAGTTGCCCACCTGTCCCCCAAGCGAACCCTTTAGGTCTTGGTAGCTTTTTCTTTAGGTGATGGGAGAGTTGGCAGCCATTTTGAATTGCATTCTAGGTTTGATGTGCGTATCCTTGTTTTTTTTCCCCCTGGGGCTTTGTTGGTTGTAAGGTACTGTAAGGTTGCCTAGACACTCAGCCTCACCCCCTCTCAGCTTAACTCTCTGTCCATCAAAGTAACATGTGCAAGTGCAAGTGCAAGTGCGTGTGCGTGTGCGTGTGCGCGTGCGTGTGCACGTGCGTGTGCATGTGCGCGTGTACTTACCATCTTCCAGGCCAGTGGCCCAGGTGAGTGCTGAACTTTCAGCAGTAGAGGAGAAGCCTACGGTGGTTGAAGCAGCTGTGGAAAGACCTCATCCATCGGACGCTGTGTGCTAATAAAGACCTGTACCTTGCACCGTGGATGCCCCCTGTGTGAACTCATTGTCTCCTGGCTTTTAGATTCTCCTGGCTTTAGTCTCAGGCAAAATGGTTTGTTTTAGGGAGCACAATGAAATCAAGTTTCTGACTTTTGCAGTCGTACAAATGTGTACCACGTGTATGTTTTTTTTTTTTTTTTTCTATAAATGTTTTTCAATAAATGTTTTCTGAATACTGTCAACAGTGCCATGGGCGGTGGAAGCTCTACTATGCAAAAGCATCAGCAAGCATCACACAGTCAACGTACAGTCAACGTACAGTCAACATATGTCAGTCAACATATGTCAGTCAACGTACAGTCAACATATGTCCGAGTACGTTTCTGAAACACTATAAATTAATGATGCACTTAATAGACCTTGTTTCTCAAGGCCATTCTCCCTGCTTTCGTTCTTGTTGATAGACAGTATCCATCATGGCTGTGATCATGAAAGCTAAATCCATATTTAGCAGGGGCCTATTAGAAAGATGTCTTTAATTCTCCCTATGCTGCTGGGGGTCTGATTCCACAGGCCAGGATGGCCTGGCTGTTAACAGCTTGATAGATGGGCTCTCTCCCACTCAAACCTTATAGATGTATGTTAACTCTGAATGATCTTATATGGAAACATACTAGGCAGACAGAAGACATAGAAGACAGAGAAGATGTTGGAATGTTCTAGATCTGTCAGAACACGCAGGGTTGGTTTACAACGCTGACACCCTGTCTCGCTGAGGTGAGCTTTGTTCATTTGCATGTACCGTGGAGATGTGTACGTGTTTGTGGTTCTATAACATGTTGCTGCTTGTTGCTAACGCTAATGGGATTCCTAATAAACGGAACATTTTGCTGGTATACAAAATAGTGTCCTGCATGTGTGTTGCTGCTACGCAGTTACTAATTCAGTTTAATTTCCTTTCACACCCACAAACACACAACATCTATAGACCACAATTATTTTCCACTTGGAAGTTGATTCTTGTGAACTTAATCAACAAGTCTTAGTTTGGTCTATCAAGTCGTCGTCATGTTTATTCTTCTATGTCCTTCATGTCTGGATGTGACGGCAGATGTTACCCGTCCCAAGTGCTGTTCCAGGGTTCTGGCAATACCTGTTTGATTAGGGGCCCAGAACCTGGCGGGGAGGGGAGGATTCAGGCACCGCAGTGCTGCTGTCTTCAGCTCATCTCTGATGCACCACGGCCACGCTCGAGCAACAGCAGCACTTGCTTTTGAATGTGTGTTTGGGTAGGATGCATAAAACATGATGGCCATCGGGCCTCTGTCTCCTGCCTAAATGGAAATGTTCATTTCAGAACCACGGAGAGCTCAGATAGGAGGGGGGAGGGGTCAGAAAAAACGGGGGGGGGGTGGAGAATAAAATAAAGAGTAAAGATAGAAAGAACAAGTGAGTGCTGTACTCTGTACTATGTCTAGCTCCCCACCAGATGGTTCTGAACAGTTTCATTGTCATATCCAGCATCATAGGGTAGAACAACAACAGTGGTAGGGCTATGCAGTTAGTATTACGCTCTTCCTGATTGTGCTGCTGGCTACTGGTTTAGAGTACCAAGGGCTTCATCACACGTCGCTGACCAATTCGACCTTTTGTTTGTGTCGTGCTATATGGGGTTCTTCTGTTTTCATAAGCACATTAGCTTTGCCCACATTCCCCACCACAGGAGCTGACCTGGCAGCCCCCTAACTAACGCTGAGGGAGTTTACAACCACTCCAAGACAAGGGTTCTGAAACATTAATTGGTTGCATTGAAACCTGAGCCAGAACTTGAATGTGATACAAATCCAGTATGAATGGAGGTTATGAATTAGAGAGAGTGGGGGAGAGGGGGAGAAAGGTGGAGAGGGGGGGAGAAATGGGAGAGCAAGCGCTGCAGATTCCCAGATAAGAGCATCTGCTAAAAGGCTGGCCTAAGATCAAAGCGTATCGGCCCTCTTTCTGTCGGCCTTAGTCTCTCTCTTTCCTCGCTCAGTCTTCTAGCAGGCAGAAAAAGTACCACAAGGAAGGTACAGGACCTTTTCTCATAGGTATACTCTTATGTTTCCTATTTATTATCATCTGCCAATATAAACAAAGGCATCATGATTCATGCTACTGTAAATGTGTGTATTGCTTTGTCTCAGGGGCCACTGCCACTAAAATGAAATAAAGGGAACCATGTAGTTTACAAGGGGACATAGTGAACAGTATCTGGCTGTGGGGTGCTCCCCTCAGCCCTGATAGATTGAACACTGAGCTGTGCAGCATTACTGAACATTGTCTCAAGTGAACACAACTATGAGAAGATGAGGGCTGGCACACTCGAAACCCAGGCTCTCTTTCTCTCTCTCTTTGCACCCCTTTGTTTCTCTAATTTCTTGTTCCCCCTCCCTCATTCTTTATTTCCCTCATGCCTGCCCTCCCAGAATTATACTTCTCCATATGTCCTTCAGGTCTCCTTCATGGTTGTCCAGGCTGCCAGAGAGGCGGTGGTCTGTGTAGCCCGTAGCCTAACCAGGCTGCTCGTTGCTGGGCATGCTGTGATGTCAATCTGGCACCCTATCCTAGTGACAAAAACACCATCAAGATACGCTTCTGTATGTTCTATGTGGTTTGGAGAGGATGTAATTGAGAGTTCATGTTAAGTCAGATGGGAGATGATGCTCACCTCGGTCTTAGGACGCCAAAAAACTATTTATTTCCTTCCTCCATCACTCACACTCTATATATGGCATCAACTTCATCAGCCTTCCAGAAATGGAAAGTGGCAAGTTTTTGAACCCTGAGGTCACATCCCCAGCAGTGACCTCTCATCTCCTTCTCAGGGGTCTGAGTTAGAGGTGACAGAGGTCACAGGAGAAATTAGCTCTCTAGCCACTCTCAAAATATATACATTTTTTTTTTTTTACAAGAAACCTTAGCTACATTTTTTGTTATCCTCTCACCATGAGTCGCCCTGTCTCCCTTCTTCTGCCGCTATCCACGACAAACCTGCTAGCTGCTAGCATCACGCTACGCCACTCTGTAATTACACAACCATGACCCGCTCACACTCCTCACTCTGCCCCACAACGTCTCAGCCTCGCTCTCTGTCCATCAAAGTAACACATTCTTAGAGAGTCGTGTGTGTACGTGTGCGCGAGCTGTGAGTGTGTGTTATCCTGACTTTATGCCGTTTAAAAATGCATGTGTGGTGATTAGGAGTTGCGATACTCAAGGCGGGAGATACATCTCCTCATTACATATAAATAGAGGATTTGTCTTATCGGCCTTATCGGTCTGTCTGGACTGAGGGGAGAGAATTGAACGTCATAAGGCCTGTTTCAACAAGATGATCGACTTACACTGGAAAGAAAGCGTGCTTACACAAAATGAATAGTTCCAAATGTTCAGTTCACTTTTTCATCCACATTTTCTGCTATCTGTTCACTAACCCTAACCATAATGTTAATCCAAGGCATAAAGCCAAAAACCAGTGTAACCTGAAGGGATTGGCCATTCAATGTTGTTTAGCATTCCTATATGCTGTTGCAGGTACAGTATGTATTAGGAGTAGTATCAGGGGACACTAGGAATAGCATCACAAGACATTAGACATAGTATCAGGGGACATTAGACATAGTATCAAGAGACTTTACACATAGCATTAGGAGACTTTAGACATACCGATAGCATCGGAGACTTTAGACATAGCGTCGGGAGACTTTAGACATAGCGTCGGGAGACTTTAGACATAGTGTCGGGAGACTTTAGACATGGTATCAAGAGACTTTAGAAATAGCATTAGGAGACTTTAGACATACTGGTAGCGTCAGGAGACTTTAGACATAGTGTCAGGAGACATTAAGAGCTTGACATTTAGCCAGTTCCACCTTACCAACGTGAGGCCTTTGTTAGACAGCCCTAAAGACACTGCAGCCTTGGTTAGACAGACCTAAAGTGTGTGTGTGTAGTTTATTTATTTGTCTATTTGAACTGGTGAGTCATTTCACCTCAGAAAGCACAAGAAACATACAGAAGACAACACAATTTGTATTTGGAAGCAAAACAAGGCACACTTTGACCTTAGACTACTGTCAGTCCTGGCCTTGATAACAAGTATCCCCTCCTCCTTTTCTAACTTAGATAATGTTTGTGATCACTAGGAAGAGGGATCCACGCCATAGGAAAACATTTTGGATCCTTTGATCAACAGATAGATATTATCTCTATTCAACAAACTTCCTTAGAGTTGTAGATTAGGTTTACTTAAACACCTCCCAGCTTTGGAAAATGCCAGACCCTCTACTCTTGTTAGGTGTTTCAACATGTGCCCAACACCAAACAAACTGAAATTCTGTCTATATGGCACATTTCAATCAAACAACATGTACTTTGACAGCTGAATGGTAGGAGGAGCTAGGCTCTGAAATATCAGTGTGAGACTGGGGGGTAAGTTGAAAGATATTCACACCAACTCCAGACACTCTCACACAATTTAAGATTTTACATAAACTAACCCACTGCGGGGCTAAGCTCCGTACTATCTTCTCTAACACCTCTGCAGTGTGTGCCAAATGTTATGCTTCCAAGGGGCACTGCTTCACAGCTTTGCCCTAACCTGCATAGCTATTGGCCTGGTCTTCATTTAGCCTATGATGTCCTGGAGGTTCTGATGGCCGCAGAACCAGATTATTCAGTCTTAAAGGCTCTGCCAAGGCTGACCATGTCTGACTGATTATGTAACCCAGGCTGATCACAAAGTCAAGTTTAGCATTTCCGGGGAGGTGTTCACGTACAATATGTGGTGATAAATCCATCGAGGTACACAACTCCGCCTTTCACCAGCCACTGAAAGCAAGATCTAGGTTAGAATGGGCAAAGGAGAGCTCCTGAGTGCTGCAATTGTCCAAGCCACTGTCTTTCAGCGGAGCTGCGTCATTGTGGACATGTGTTCGAGTCCTTGTTGTGGCTGATGAAAGGGTAATGCTATGAGGTAAATGGAGAGAAAGAGAGGGGTAAATAGAAAGTGGTAAATAGAGAGAAAGATAAGTAAATAGAGAAAGAAAGAGGTAAACAGAGAGAGGTACATAGAGAGACAGACAGGTAAATAGAAGGAGAGAGTTAAATAAAGGGAGAGAGGTGAATCGAGAGAGGTAAATAGAGAGCAAGTGATCGACAGCAAACTGGGCAATTAAAATTCTCCCCGTGAACCTTCATGCTGTGACGGTTGATGGCTGATGAGGATCATGACCGACAGTTTCCCGTCTCAACTCTGATGAGATGTTTGTGTTCGGAGACAAATTGTATTTGTTGTTTTGTCATTCCAATTACCGTCTAGTTGAACACTCTCTGTTTTCTCTGTTTTGGAAAAACATCAAGTAGCTGGCTCTCTTTGCTTTCAGTATCTCTTTAGGCAATATTAAACCACACAATAACTGGAAAATGTGCCCATTTTATAACCAAAGATACATGTGTTAAGCCAAGGAATATTTTGAATGCATTTGAATTTTCCTATTCGCTCGTGAGATGCTGGCTCATGTACTTCTCTCTGTGGTGTCTAGGAACATGTCCTCACCTTTGACCTCATATTTACATGATAGTATGTGGTTAATCATAGTACATGAGTGTATCAATTGCTTTTGCTTTGTATTCTATTCTTATAATGCCTGTTGTTTACTTAAGACCCTCTTGGAAACAAACTGATTAATATCATAGAATTTTCATTACATGTCCTGTGTTCAGTATCTGAATGTTAGCAAATTAAATGTTCTTGTGTACAAAAACGTATAAATATTCTCAAGCTTAGAAGATATCTGAATGTTTCCCATTTAACATTCTTATTCATAGTATAGTATTAATAAAGACTCCTATTTTTTCTGTGGTTGCTACTTAAGGTGCATGTGTGCGTGTGTGTGTGAGCTGTATGATGTTACAACAGAAATAATATTGGTGGTGCGCTGGTGCGACATGTGCTTAGTACAGGGGGGCGGTTGTGGAAGAGAGATTACTTTTTCTTTTCTTAGATATTCTTCAATAATCAATAGGGAATAGAACCTGGCTGTACTGTTATATTGCAGTTTAATCCTTTGGTCTTCGTGTGTGTGTCTGTGTGTGTCTGTGTGTGTCTGTGTCTGTGTGGTTACTGAATTAGTTTTATCACAACTGGCTGTGTGCTGTCAACTATTGCTGGACACTAAATCAGCAACTGTCCGTCCCGATCAGCTGAGCTGTTGACATGTTAAAGTTAAGGATGACACTGTGCACCAGCTAAGCTGAAAGTAATAAGGCTAAAGACAGCAGTTGGAGCAGATAATCCATTGTGTATTTGTGAGAGTATCAGTGTGTGCTGTAGTTCTCCATTCCCCTACTATATCATCCTACTTACCCAACCACCATGTCTCCTGTCCTGGGGATGTACTGTCCCAGCCCCGGCCCACTGGACTTCCCAGATCAAACGCTAAACCAGTCATGGCATCTGTCCCAAATCACACCCTACTTCCTTTGTAGTGCACTACTGTTGACCACAGTCCAACATGGACATAGGGAGTAGTGTGCCATTTAGAATGACCCCATTGTCTCCTGGTAAATCCCTGACTTTTGGCCCTAATCTCACCCCATTGTTCATAGCAGCTGTAAATTGGAAGGACCATTATTGTTATTTAGTGTTAAAAAAAAACTTTATCTACTATTCTTCCTCCAATCATCACTACCTAAGTTAAAATAGAGAGTCATTCTTTGTTTTTTGTTTTACTTGCTTGTGTGACAGACATACTGTACTCCTTCCAGAAAGCTTGACCAGTTTTCATTGACTTTAAGTACACTGTTTTAATAGAGCATGTTCAGATTACGTGTCAGTTTTGTCCCACAGCCTGACAGTCATGATGGTCACCGACTGATGCCACACACACAATTCTTTCTTTACTATTTTGTGGGGACCGCAAAAACAATTCCCTATTATTCCTAACCTTAATCCTGACCTTAACCTTAATAACATAAAGGTTTTTACTAAGCTCAACCTACCCATAATGCCTAAACCTAAACCCTAATGTCTAAACCTTAAACTAACACTAATTCTAACCCTAACCCCAATTGTAACTTTAGCCCTAAACCTAAAACCAAATGCAAAAAATTGCCTTTTTTAAAACTTCTTTCTTATTTAACCACAGTAGAGGGTGCATTTTTCCCCCAGTTAAATAGTCAGAAAAACACACACACATGCTACTAAGCTGTAGCGGTGTCTGTTTACTGCTGCGTAATGTTTTTTTGGGCACGCCAACATCTTCCCCTCCTCTCATTGTTGAGCTCTGTTTTAAATACACACTGGATATTTGAAGGCAGCTTAGTTTCAAGTAAAATGTACATTGCTGAATTAGTGACTGTCAGTTCGGCCGGTCTAGATATCCCCTGGATATTTTCCAACATGGAGTCATTGAGCCAGTATCTCTAGTTACTGTCTCTGTCTCTCTGTGTCTTCATCATCTGTGGTTTGTCTATTTATGGATCATCGATTAACAGGCTAAACTGTCTAATTTAATTGTGCGATATGTTTACAGATCACTCTTAGTGAATCAGCAGACCAAAATAGCAGTATGATTAAACTGGTTATTTTGAAATCATGTATGCATTTCAAATATAGAATATATTTCAAGCATACTGAAATGCTGTTTCCAATTATCTATTATAAGTACAATTAGTGGGTCCATTTTAACACTGAAGTATATCTATTACTATTTAAATAGTATTTAAGTACTACTTCAATAATATTTTGTGTACTAAAGTATAACATTAGTGCTTCCAAAATAATATACTTCAAGTATACTGCTTTTTTGGCTTGGGTGTCTTACCATGTTGTGTCCATTTATGGCAGTGTTAGAAATGTAGATTAGAAAACCATATTCTCACCGTCTTCTATACAGTAATTGTAGACATACAGAAGTACATACACCATGTTAATTCTAAGATACAACCCAACATTCTTTAACAGGCATAATAGTAGGGCATCGATGTATTATGACCAGCACTCGCGCCTGTTCGTGTCACCACCATCTGGTGACACCCAATCCACAGTCCAAAGACAGTTAACACCCTCAGAAGTGTTCCTGTTACAGTTACTAAGGCAAGAGTGGTTACAACATCGTCCACATGTAATTATCATATTATACCTTTGTGTGACAGGGATCCTAAGAGCCGCTATCCCAGCTTTCTCCCTGAAACTAGTGGTATCTTGGCACAGGGATATCGTGAGACATACACTGCTCAACTTAAATAAATAAATAAATAACTCTTAAGTTTGGTGAGCCTTTGCTGTCACTTTTCTGTCTTGCTAACATGGAGGGGCACACACTAATAGATTCTTCACTTGGGTGGTCGTGAGGATTCTGAATACCACGCGGCACGGTGTCTCGCCGAAAAACAATTATTTGGTGTTATTATACAGTGAATGTTGCTATAATGAGCTCTGGCTCAAAGCAGCCTCAGACTTTTCAGTCAGACATTCATGCTTGCCACATAGAGTTGAAACACTCTCTAACTTATACATTTTGACTTTACTAAAATGTTTGTGTGTGAATTTCAGAACGGCAATGATTTCACGCTTTGGCAAGTACAGGTGCGTACTAGACTAGTACTTGTCATGGGTTCTGCTCGTGTTGACACGATCTGCACACCATCTCTGTGGCCTCTTCTCCTGGTATTGACAATCACCGTTTTCAAAACCTTTTACACATCTCGCAAGTAAAGGGCACCGCTGATTTTTTTTCATGCTTTCGGGATGTTTCAGTAGCCCCAAGATTGCATCTTTTTGATCGGCTCAACTATTACCGGGATTTTCTGATGGCCGGTACACTGAGTGGGCGACAACAAAAGCTCCACCTCAGCCAACATGGTGGTGTTGTGTACACCCGTCATGGAGACAGCTCCACCTCAACCAACATGGTGGTGTTGTGTACCCCCGTCATGGAGACAGCTCCACCTCAACCAACATGGTGGTGTTGTGTACCCCCGTCATGGAGACAGCTCCACCTCAGCCAACATGGTGGTGTTGTGTACCCCCGTCATGGAGACAGCTCCACCTCAACCAACATGGTGGTGTTGTGTACCCCCGTCATGGAGACGTCTCCACCTCAGCCAACATGGTGGTGTTGTGTACCCCCGTCATGGAGACAGCTCCACCTCAGTGGGCCATGTCTTACAAGTCGTAGACTAGACTGTGTCACCGGTTTGTACTTACAGCATTTCTTCCTCCATCAGAGCTGCTAAAAATAATGTGACGGCATGATGGCATTCAGCCACCTGCGTTTTCAGAATGCCCGTCCCATTTTAGTGTCTCTTTTTAAAAAAAACAAAAAACATTTTGTTTTATGTGGATACATCCAGTGGGCTCTTATTACAAAATTAAATTAATGAAGTAAAACACATTTGTCCCCTTCGCTGTGTGTTAAGGGTGTCCATGTTGCTTGAAGTGCCTAAAAATGTGCAGACAGAGCCTTTAAGAGTCTGGCCAACCTTCAGAACCTGGAACATCGTTCCAGTTGTAGACATACAGAAATGTTGCTACATTCCCCATGTACTTCTAATAGGGAGCCAACCATAGAGGTCCCACCTCACCAGTCTGTCTGCTACACCCCCACCTCCCTACTTCCTTTGCACTGGTCTCACCTGCTGCTGGGTTAGGAATAATAAAAAAAAAGTCCCAGTGGCCTGCTGGACCCATTTAAACATCAGTGTGGAAAACGTGGTCAGGCGCTCATACAAAATTAGCAGCCAAGACCTTTAGATTACGCTTGATATGTCTATGGTGTCTCCCCAGAATGCAAAGAATGTTGGCATAACCCTGGATGAATGCCCTTTCCTTCTCTGGGAACATGGAGGCGGTTCATGCTTTGCAATATGTGTTGCGCACTACCTTTGTTTACCAGGTACTAATCCAGGCACTTGTCATCTCACGTCTGAGCTAATGCAACCCCCTGTTGGCCAGGCTACCTGTTTGCGCCACCAAACACCGGCAACTTATTCAGAATTCCGCAGTCCTCCCAGTGTCAACTTTCCCAAGTTCTCCCATGACAGCCTGTTCCTCCAGACATTTGATTCATCTGGACTCAGGTCTAAGAATGTGATGCTTCCCTACAGGGCAGCAAGGAGAACAGCCCCCCCTTGCATTCGGGCAGTGCTCAGACCATTCATCCCTATGTTACCTCAGTCCAGTTAGAGCCCTTTCCCCTGGCATACCAATGGTAGAACCAGCTTACCCTTGTAACTAGAACGGCGGAATCCCAGTCCAAGAAAACTTCTGAAACCCTACCTTGTTAAAGGGCATCTTAAATTACTCCTCAGACCTCCCCCCTGTTGCCTTTTGTAAACTAAGGCTTGCACTTTTCATTGATTAGCTACTTAGCTAAACAGCTACTGCTACTTAGCTACTTCATTTAGTAAAAACATATTACTATCACTGGGTTGTGTGGTTGTCACGTCTAGCTGTCTTAAAATATGTTCAATAACTGGAAGTCGCTTTCAATTATACCATCTACTAAATTACTAACATAAAATAATACATTATAATTAGTTCAACACCCTTAAGAGATCAACCCTTGAGTCAGACCTCTAAATCCACAGGGCTGTTTCCAAACTCCCATTTCTATTAGGAGTCCTGGAGAGGAGGTTCACAACTCTGCTTAACTCACACCTTAGCAGCTACCAACTTTGTCTCCCCAGTCTTCTGTACCATGCAGGGTACTGAGGCAGGCTTGGTGTAGGTGGTAAATGACATGCTTATGGCTGCAGATACAGGATCCCCCACCATCTTGACTCTTCTGGACCTCGGTGCTGCTTCTGGCACACTAGATCAGGATTCTCAACCTTTTTTACCTGAACCGGAGCACTACACACACACACACACACACACACACACACATTTTTCACAGTCTGGTACGGTAGGCTTATGATGTTATAGACCCCACTGGCTATTTACATTGCTACTTCTTTTCATCTGTCCTGCAAAGCTAATTCTTAGCTCCCAGCAAACAAACCTCACTTGGGAGTAAAATAAATCCTTTTCAACCGAACATTCTAGGATCAGTCTTTGAGATTACTGTACTGTTACCACTGTCCCTGATGCTTGCTGGGAAAAGAAACAAGGGGCTTTTGTTGTTCGCACAACTGACCTGTACATGGTAGAACTCTTTGAAGTACTATAGCCATGTTGTAATAGTATGGTAATGTAGTAATAGGGTAATGCTATATTAATATGTAATAGTGTAATAATGTAGTGATAGGATAGCAGTAATGTGGCGATAGGGTAGTTGTCTAACAATGTAGTAATATGGTAATAGCGTAGTAATGTAGTAATAAGGTAACAGTATACTAATGTAGCAATAGGGTAATAATATTGTAATGTAGTATTTGGGGTGTAGCATGGTAGTCTGGTAGTTGTATAGTTTTGTAGTAATAGGGGTGTAGTATGATAATGTTGTATGTTGCAGTATGATAGAGGTGGTATAAATAATGTAGTAATTTGGTAGTGATGTAGTTATGTATTAATAGGGTTTTAGTTTGGTTTTAAAGATTGGTTCTGGAAGATAATTCACAGTGTGTTGAAGATGGGGGTCTGGGGGACATTGTGTTTTGGAGCTGATTTTGTTTATCAGGAGAATTCAGCATAATTTGGGTTGCCAGATGTTGCCTTTGGCCAAATTCACCAAGCAGGTCTGAGGTGAAAGCCAATCGTTTGTCTTAATAAAATGTCAGGTGGAGTCCAGTAAATGTGATTATCCTCAGTGTGGCAACCTTATTTCACCCTGACAGTTACATGGCCGGACAGTTCTAAATCACTGACACTTATTTAAATAACATTTTTGTGGTTCAAATGAACAAATTATTATTTTGTTTGTACTGTTTTAATAAATATGTGTTACTGTGTATATCATTCATGTTTGCGAGTAGATACGCTGATGATCGTAACTGAGGACCATAGGCCCTGCTATACAAGCTAAGGCTAGCTTTATTTCTGTAACATTAGCACATACATTTTGCTTCACTTGTCTCTCTCTTTCTGTTTGTTTTTGTCCTCCTCATGCCCTCTCTCTTTCCATCTCTTTCGCTCTTTCTGTCTCTCCCCATCCCTTTGTTGCAGAAACATGTCCTCCTCTTCCTCCTCCCTCCTCTCCCCTCCCACACACACATACACACACTGTCTCATACACCTACCGTCTGCCTGCCAGGTCTCTGTTGCTAGGAGACAGGCAGGCAGCAACGGACTGCTCTTATAAGAGCGACATTTGTCCACCACAAACTAATTCTCCCTAGTGGTTGAATCCACACACACACACACACACACACACACACACACACATACATACATACATACATACATACATACATACATACATACATACATACATACATACATACATACATACATACATACATATATAACACACACACAGACTTTAATTATGCAGTACTAAACAATAACTCTGAATAAAATCTATTGGAGTGGGAGAAATATATCCACTAAAGAGACGGTGATACCTTCATAAACAATGGAGCACGTCTTCACTTTCCACCTGCAGCAATAAGAGTATCAATACAAAATGGCCGCCAACTCTCCTCCCAATCTGTTGCTACTTGGCCACCCACAGCCCAACTCTTTGATCCGTCTTGTGATCATATGATTCATGCTCTGTTGCTCCAGCATTTCCCATTGGTCCCCTGAGGCCTGATGCGCTTTTATTTAGACAAATGGTTGTGATGGTGAACACTAAAGAGAACCATTGATCAATGGTGGCTATTAACTGGTGGAGGGAGAAGACTTTTTAAAAACCTTCACTCTCTAACTAGTGCCTGTTAGAAGAGCCTATAAGACCAGGGGATTAGTGATGAGAAAGAGAGATCGAGGCAGCACTTGGGAGTGAGACAGAAAGAAAGCTAGAGAGATCAACATAGTGAGAGACATAGAAGGAGAGAAATAAGTTAGAGAAAAGCTTAAAATGAAGGTTTCTTGGATACCACCGGCGCAGGGCTAAGGGCTTCCAGATTGTATTACTGGATGGCAACTCTTCGCTCTGGACACTGTCCTGTTTAGGATTCATTAATAATCCATTTCGGAGCTCGATTCATACACAACACTCCTTTCAGTTCCCTTGTCCCTTTTCCTCTTGGTTCCTCACAGTGCTTCTTCAGTGTGTTTATGTACCGTAATGATGCCTGTTCCCCATCCCACCTGGCCACGACCCTTCCCCTTGTCAACCCCCAGGATCTGCTCCTGGGATCCCTCTGTCCATCCCCATGACTCCCGATGACTCTAGGCCAGTGGTTTTCCAGCCTCTCCTGGGGACCACCGGCCGTTTCATCATGTTGTTGTAGCCCTGAACTAGCTAACATGAATCAAGCAGCCAAGGGCTTAACAACTAGTTGACAATTTGATCCAGGTATGCTAGCTCTGGGATACATCTAAGACATGGAACAACTGGGGTCCCCAGGAGCGGGTTGTGAACCACAGTGCTAGGCTAACAAAGCTTACACCCTCAGTGAGAGCTGAGCTGTAGCAGCAGTAGCAACAGAGTGGAAGAGCACTGATTCATCCCATGTGAAGGCCATCTCCACCTCTTTACCCTAATCCAGCCTGACACCACAGTCTCTCATTTTGTGCTGAATTTTCACTATTCTCCTTGTTGCTGGGACTGTGTGGGGTAGTGCTGACTTCAGGGCAGTTAGTCCCCCCTCCTATCACCACCTCTGGCCATAGGGCACCTTATCACGGGGCACGTCTCATCCACCCCTGGGAGACAGCCAGGTAATTCCAGAATGTGTTGTGCCGGCTCAGCCCGGTCTAAACCTGCCCCCACAAAGACAACAACAATCTAGCTAGCACAGCAGAATCCCAGCCTGGGCCTGGTTCTCTGTTTCTAACATGCGTGTCTGTGTGTGTGTTTATGTCTGTGTGTGTCTCTGGATGGAAACTCCTCTAATGTGGTGCAATCCCTCCAGGCCAGCCCCCTCCCTCCCTCCCTC
>JACXGI010005415.1:12617-31468 GCA_016801175.1 Esox masquinongy | reverse complement strand
TACATGGCCCTGACTGTAGTTCTTCTGCTGTAAGTCTTCTGACTATGTAGCTTTATCTGCCATCCGCCCCTCTTAATTAATGACCATTGTTAGCTGAAGCATCAGTATTCATTCTTCTCTGCCTTTTTTATCTCATGAATCGGGGTGGAGAGGAACACAGTCTTTCCTGGGTGAGAGTGGAGAGGAACAGTCTTTCCTGGGTCGGAGTGTGTCCAAAATACAGCAGTACACTATTTCCGAGCTAGTGTTCTCATTTGTTAGTGTACTTGTACTAATTAATAAATGAGTCCATTTTAAAGGGAATGCCATAGGATGTCATTTTGGTTGAAGACTAAGACAGGCTGGGAGGGCTGTGCTGGGTGAATGCACACCCAGTCTCTTCTGTTCTAATTCTTCTCTTGCAGATTCTTCTGTCTGAAGAAAACTGATTCATGTCCCTGGTGGCAGAGAAGAGATCTAAATTTAAAATGATTAAATGAGCCTTGAGTTAAAACTCTTTTTTCACTTAATTTGTGTGTTGTTCTCAGACCAAGGGCAATATTCTGAGTCATTCTGCTCTGACTGGCTTCACTTTACTGTACATTATCAACACTTGGTTACACATTAAAACACAAAAATAGTCCATGTTGAAGAATTGCACCTAAAAAGCAGGTACAAAATGTTTCAGTTCAAACTCTCAAGTTCTCTAGGTGTTCTTTAAACATGTTTAGGGGGTACCGATAATTTCTTTGTTAAACCTGTTGTAAACATTCCTCTTAAAACCCTGTGCCGTCAGTACACCAGCAAACGCACAAGACACAAAGTGACCAGTCATCAGAGACAATGCAGCTACTTTTCAACATATTGGTAGCGCTTATTGACATTCAACAAAGCCATTTGCGCAAAGATCAATACTGTCGATGATCACATCATACAAGGGAGAAACCACACCTTGAAATTGAAATGCTATTTCCTTTGTTGACTGTTTTGCCAAGTACCAGACTGCTCACAAGGAGCTTTGAAGATCGTAGAAAGATCCTCGTTCAGTCCCTGATTGTGGCACATATTGCTTGTTTACTTTACCATAAAACCTTTTTTTTTACAATGTAGTCTCATCAGTCTGACCTATATTTGACCGTAGCCCTTGAGAATATATTTCCTCCACACCTGCTTCTGCATTTTTTTCAAACTGCTGGTATGTCCAATGCAAAATGCTTCCATTGCCCTTCATTTGTGCCAAATCTAATGTATTGCATCAGTAGCTGCAGCAACTATAGCATGTTCACATGCTGCTATGCATGAGGGATAGAGGGAAAAAGAGATTCATGTAGAAATTGAGGGGTGCTAGAAAGTGGGAGAAGGAAATAGAGAGGACGGCAGAAGGAGAGAAATGGAGAGATGGAGAGAGGGCACTTGAAAGAGGGAGAAGAGTGAGACAGGGAGAGAGTGACAGAGATAATGACAGAGGGAGACAGAAATGGAGAGAGAGCAGTAAGAGTATTATTGCATCAGGAATAGATAAAGGTAATGAGACCTGTCTAAGACAGACAGTCATCTGTGAAGGAGGTCGAGGAGGACAGAAAGAGGACGAGAAAGGGAGAGAGTTCTATCTCCCTGCATGCCCAGCCTCCAACTGTAAGTCTCAGGGGAGAGGAGGGAGATGGGGAAGAGAGAGGTGGGCCTAGTCAAAAAGAGGAGACAAAGACAAAGAGTAGAGGGTTTGAGAATTTGGAGGCTTGTTTGTGAAGAGGAGGACAGGGAAGGACTAGGGAACAAAAGATGGAGAGGAGAACAGACTGGCTGTGTATTGTGGCCTACTTTTCTTAATTGTGCCTTCCTTCCAGTCCCAGGATTGATTTATTATGGGCCAACCTTAAAGAGGGATAAGAGGCTCTGGAGTGACGGGGTGATGGATAAGGAGGGGAAACAACATCAAAGAACATAATAGTTTATGGATGATGAGTGTTAGTGTATTTTCACTCAGGGCTTCACGCAGCATTGGGGCAATATAAACAGGAAGGAAGTTCCGTGTCTGTGTAGTGGGCTGTAAATACACCACAGAAAAACAATAGTCCCCGCAGAATTACTTAACCATCTGTACTACTCAAAAAGAGCAGACACTGGGATGAGCTTATGTCGCAGCCAATCCTACGATAATTCATAAAACTATTGCATCCTGGGTAATAGTCAGCAATTAAGTAAACATTACTAGAAATGCTTCCGTGCATCGTAACTCACACAGCTGTTTTTACCTTGTAAGACTTTCACCTGGAGTAGGTGCAGAATCATTGAATTACCGAAATAATGTTTGGATGGCTGAACCTGAAATAATTCACATTCATTTTGCTAATGAATGAACTACCGGTTAGCAGATGGCTTGCTGTTTGAAACTAAGCATATTCTCGTGGAGTGACTGGAGCGCACTGACTGGCCGTCTGTTTGGAGCTATATAAAAGATGGAGGTAGCTCAGATCTGTGTGGATCCTCACTAGTGTGTAACCCCAGATAACACATGGCAGCAAATCGCCAAGAAAACACATGCTCAGTGTGAATCACAACTTTATCTTCTCCGTTCGTCCATTGATGATAGAATTCTACATCTGAATTAGGAAAAGAATGGACGAGAAGAAATGGGAGGATCATTTAAAAATGGACCTGCACTGGTTGTGATTTTGGGGAAGTTTCCTGGCGTTTGCTTTTTGAGAAGCGGGGAAGAAAGCAGGCAGCCAATTAGGAGTGTTTTACTTTCAGGGTGTCAGCCATCATTTTTGTTTTCCCTCCATCTCTGGTGTTTACACTTATCAGCCAGGCCTGGTCCTCTGAGGGCCAGTAATAGGGCTGCTTTTCACCTGTCTACATCAGGTCAAGCTTCTAAGGCTCACGGGGAGAGAGACATGGAGGAGGAGGGAGTTAAAGATAGTTCCCTGTCATTAGGAGAAAAGCACATTATGGGCAACTGAGAGTGATATGGGCCCTGGGTCAAGCTGTCTGACTTTTGGCAGGATGGGGCTGTTACTGTTGGTTAGTTAGGCAATAGATCAAGCTGGGTCAACAGACATCAAATACCTGCAATGAAAACCTCCAATTAATTTTAGAGTCAAACTGTAGCCAATCATTATTCTTGATTTAAGCTGATGGAAATATTTCCATAGTTTCATATAGTTCCATAGTTCATATTATTATTTTGCATGAATGAATATTATTCATTTTTGCCAAAGGATGCCCAACAAATGTCTGACAGAAACGTTGCATTTTTCTAAACAGAAAAGTACCTACTCAGGCTACATCAATTGTCTTGAAGACAATTTCATTAACATAACATTAACAAAATAAGTAAATAAAATTTTTGATTCATACTTGCAACAAAGAACTTGCTGCATTGTAAGATAAGAACACGTGTGGGCAGTGCTTTGGCCAGACTCCTGACCTGGAAGGAGTATAAACACACTGACTATGCTGTTAACTAACATGGTGCTGTGTGTGGAACAAGTGCTGTTGCGGGTGAAAGAAGAATTGTTTCGGTGCCAGTGTGAGAAGTTTTGAGTTGCTTCCCGACTACAATAATTTCTATTCTTTTTCTTTTAAAGGAGCTGGAAGGACCTAGAGAACAAGACTTCACCCATCACTACTTATTCCATTCAAATAGACATAGGTTGAGATATTGTCTTTAGTCCTCAGTAGCCACAGGGAGCATCACTCTGAAAAGTGTCCCACGTTACCTTGGAAGGTCATGTGCGACAATTGACATTTTCACCTGTTTACACTAAGAAATCTCTGTTGCAAATCTGGCATCAAGTCTCATTCATCTAAATAAAACCACTGTAGTGTGAAAACGAAATAAAACAGGGCAAGCAGAGACAGTGTGTGGGAGTTAAAATGTTGCCCTAGCTCAAAGGATGGCAACTCTGGTCTTGGAGTGCCGCAGGACTCAAACTGAATAGTTGGCTCAATTTGTCCGATGCGACGCCTAGCTGAAACAGAATCCTGTAGAATTTGTGGCACTACATCAACAGGGTTGCCTAGCCTGCATACACTAACTTAAGATAATCGCTGGTTATTTGTCCAAGATACTTTTTCCTTGGAGCAAAATAAAACTAGTTTTTGTTATCATGGTTAGCCATTTATTAAGCAAACTGAAGTAAAAAAAATAAATAATAATAATCATGGGACATTATTACTGTAGCTGGGTATCATACCGCATGCTACTCAAACGGCTTACATTAGCTTGTTGCCATTAGGTTGCCCTAGTGAGTTAATGATTGTAAATCTTTCGGTTGTCCCATAGACAGGCTGCTCACAGGATAATGCTAATGATTTTAGCTAGCTGTCCAAAAGCCTGTTCCTGCAAGTTGCTCAACAGCTGACTCACCTACTGGGACAGTGGTACGTATCTGGGTTGTAGTATCTAATATATAGTTCACACAGATGCTAAGTGGGTTTGTGGGTGTTTGTTTTTGCAAAAGCGATTAGCAAGTAATCTCTTAGTTTGACACACTACCTGGGGTGTGTGAGAGCGGCCCATTGTGACGTACAGAGAAGAGGGAAAATATTGAGATCATCTGTCCTTACAGGGCTTTTCATATGCATCACAGTCAGTGCTACAGTAGGCTGGGCTATAGGCTGTGATTACTGCCTATAGCCCAGGATACTGTAATACCCCTTTAACACGTTAAATTGACATGCAGCAGTGGGGAAAATTACATGATTTTAGTCTGACACTGTTGCTTAGTGAAAGAGATTTCGTTTTAAGCCTTATATTTATTTGTACATATTTAAAGTGTATTTTTTTTCAATAATCCATCAACCTCCCTTCGCTAGGACATCAACACTGAGCCTTTTTCTAAGATGTTTTTTTAAGACATTGGGAATATGTTTGACCATTCATTTGTGTAGAATCCTTCCGAATCCTTGTTGTCCCTTGTCTTTACTCAGTCAAATGTCTTTCTCTAAATAAACTTTGTTGAACCCGGAAAAGAAGTGCGCCAACAATATTGCTCGGTATTTGAATGATCCATTTTATGCAGCTTTCATTTCTTAATCTCTATCAGGAGGGCCAATACATCCAATTGGATGTACTGATATGTTCTGTGGTGCAGGCAGTACGGATGGCATCTATAGTGGTATAATAAAGTTAAGCTGTGCATATTAATAGTTGCTTAAAGGTTGTTGACACAAAGAAATAGTGAGAGTGCGTGCGTGTGTGCGTGTGCGTGCGTGCGGATATAAGTAGGTAAGATACGAGTGCGGCTGGAGGCTCAGTGGTAAGCACACCTAGACATTCTGTGAGCCGGGAGACACTATTAACTTCTGATTCATAGGTGAAGTAACCGGTGCCGACGCAAACCTAGCCTCAGATGACATGGAAATCGATCATCATTCTAACACACAAGCATGCTCAAAGCACACACACACACACAGACACTAACACAGTGGTTTGTTTAGTCGTGCCCCAGGGAGAGAGCCATGTTTGTTATAGCAACAAGAAAAGATTGAGTCAACCTTCAGGGTGACTGAATGGCTCTGAGGCCAAGCCATCCGGAGTAGCGCAAAAGCAAGACCGTGTTCCTGTGAAGAACAGTGGAGATGAGAAAGCTTTATTTAAAAAATAAATAAATAATATTGGGTATCTAGTGTTACCAATTACACAGACTATTATTTCATATTATGTTAAGGAAACTAGTTGGTTAATGTTACATATTATTTTGTATACATGTATAAATATTATATCACAAGTGTAATTTTCAAAGCAGTATAATAGTTGCCGCTTTTGTCATTTATATGTATTTTCAATGAACTATTAATAATGTCAGCCTTGAAGACTACAATACAAAATGGTTGAAAAAAGTGCCTCAGGTAATTGTGTCACTGATGGCTGGTGCAAAGTGAAGGCTGGTGTCACTCAAGCATGCTCTTTTTCTCTCATGGGGGAAGGTCTCTTTCCACATACTTTATGACTGGCTAAGAGGAGACTCCCTCTGGCAATGACTGACTGAAGCTGGCCCCCATAAGAGAGTACTGTACATGTTTGACACAATGAACATAAAGCAGGAAATAAGCAACCACTCAACATTGAAAATACTTCTGTTTCTTTCAAAAACAGGCTGTCCTCCTGTACCCCTGTTGTCCCTACCTTTAAAAATAATAAAAGCAAACCAAAAAACATGTGAAAAAAGCTTAGGTTATATTGTGTAGATAGATTTATTTATTTATTTATTTTTTTAAATCTGAATTATAATTTTTGCATATAGTACAAGTAGCATTATGTTTGAGAACGTTATCGGGTTTTCATAATAAATAGACCCTTTGGAAGCATGACATAATTTGCATTCATGGGAGCCAGTGATTCCCCTGCAAACTTAGTCTTTTTGTATCACCATAGAAACAAGCCATGTTCATATTTCTTGTGAAATGGATTCAACACGTGTCAAGTTACACAATAAATGGCCTAATTTGTGTGTGTATGCCTGTGCATGCGTGTCCCTGCACGAGTGTGTTTTCTTTTGTGTGTTTGTGTGTCTGTGCTTTGGTCTAATGACTTTGAAACATCCTTTGCTGTCTATTTCAGTGGAAGAGTTATTCCTTGAACGTTCTTATCGATGGTCTGGTAATGAGGACTTAGTATTTTAGTTGGTCCTGTGGTTTGGATTTTATAACGATCTCCCTGGTGTCCCGTTACCACGGTGATTAAGGTGAGCCAATTAGCACAGCTTGATGCCGAAAGAGGAAGTGGCTGGAAGCAGCTCAGTGGAGGTTCCAAGGGATGGGGAGTGATTGACAGCTGGGTCAGTGTGTGGGCGTGGTAAGGGTGATATTCCTGGCTTCCTGTAGTGTCACAGGGGACATGGGGGGTTGCGTGGGGCGTTGTCACTAGATGGCCTTATGTCAGAGAGTCAAAGTGGGAGCTAATACCTGGATTGTGTACGATAGACACCACACTGGGGAAAACCTTTTTAATTAGAATGAGACAGAGGGGTTTCTGTTGCTGTGCTGTGGCCTAGCCTCTACCTTCGTGTTATTGGCTGATGTATGTTCAGCGGGAGAGGCCGCATGTCTGATTCTGCTCCTATTAGTTATCTCCCTTAGGCTGTGGACGTGGATGTAGTCATTCCACTAGAAATGCTCAGAGACAAATTAGCAGCCCGCCCGGTCACAGTATACCTTCTTTACGGCCACAGTCCATCCATTATGTGGCTGCATTATAGACCATGAAATCAGAAGTTACCGGATGGTTACGCTGACCTTTGTGACGCCCACAATTCACTGCGTCGTCTATTTTTACCCAGTGACCACTGGGGCTTGAAATCCTGCATCAATGGGCGTTGTGTAGTACAGTGCAGTGTTGTGAATCAGACACAGACAGGAGTGTAGCCTACTCAGCAGGCAGAATACAGTACATTCAGTTCTCTCACTGAGTTCTAGTGGAGTAGCGCTAATGTAGATGTCTTCATTCAACCCTCCTTTTGTCTGAGGAGGAAAGGGGTACATGAAAGGATGTAGACAGCATCAAAACTCCTGTTATACAACATGCTCTTTCATATCATTGCCATTGATGTTTTTTAATTATTTTGGAATGCCTTGGTGTGCAACAGCCACTCACTTTCGAGTAATTGCAGTGAGAAAATGATTGTAGTTTATAGGAGGTGATTTGAAATCACGCTATGGTGATGACATGCCTGAGACAGACCTGGTGGATAACTGATGGTCTAGAACATCGGCTTTCCCTTCACGTTTTAGACAGCTGGTTGAAGACCATGTGAATGATCCATTCATTTTAGATGAATAGCTTTGTCAATGGTTTGCTATCCTGCATACCTTTTAAGGACTTTTCATAAACATAACACTGTAATTGAACACCCAAAACAATTTATTTTATTGTAAATATTTTGACACATGGATACATGATTTTTATAGAATTCCATACAGGTGTGTGGAAAAACATCGGACCACGATCTAAAGAAATCTCTGACGTATTCAGAAGAAAGATTGTTGATGCACATGACTTTAGGAGAGGATGTGTGCATATCTAAGCAATACAAAGTTGATATATCCAGTGTCCTTTGGATAATTTGCCAATGGAAAAAATTCCAGATCACTGGCAGTTTATCTACAGCAGGCAGTCCGATCAAATTCAGCGCAAGAGAATTCCGTAAAAGGGGAGTTGTATGGCTATAATAGTTGACTTCATGTTTGGGTAAAACAAAATACAGCCTCTAAAGAGAAGCACCCCGTAACAACCGTATGCATTGTGATATGGGGCAGTATAATTTTTGGCTGCTTTGCTGCCTTAGGGCCTGACCATCTTACAATCATTGAGTCAACAAGGAATTATGCATTGTATTAGAAAATACTTAAGGAAAATGTGATCTTCCATCTTTCAAAATGCTGTACCAAAATTTATTTTTCAACAGGACAATGATACAAATCATAAAGCAAATCAACGCCAAGATCTGAATCCTAATGAAATGCGGAGGGGTCTTGAAGTGGACTATAAGTTCAAGAAACATCACACTGTTGAAGCAGTTCTTTACTGAAAAGAGGACAAAGTCCCACTAGTCCATGTGAGAAACAGTTACAAGACGCATTACATGGGTCAACAGGTTTGAATCAGTATGTCGCAAAATATATATAAGAAAATGTTTGTGTAAAATACTATTTTTAGAAGATGTTCTTAATTTCAGCACTGTATGAGCAGATAGATTTTAACATTTGCAGATAAATGTAATATGCTTACCTGCTTTTAATTTATCAAATTAAACACTGCGTTTGCAGTTTTTCTCAATAGCATAAAAGCAGTTGTTGAAAAAGTATTGTTGATTTTAAAGGTTTGATTTGACAAATTTGACATACCTCAAGAATGTCTTTCACAAATGTGACCCCTTCTAAAAGAATTAAACATTTTCTTCTTGACTTTTTTATGTCCCACTCCATTCTTTTTCTCCACTGTGGACATGGTCAGCTGTAAACTTTTAATGCAAAGATTGGAACAAGAAGCAATTTTTGGCCCCAGCCACTGCTGTGAGTCTAATGGTCTCATCTATGTATAGCATTGATAATACGTACGCCTGCTTTAGGTTAGTGGAAACTGCGGGTGTTTTAAATCTTGGGTGGGAGCACAAATAACACTGGGCTGCCAGGCCTGTTTTCCTAAACTACTGGGAGAAAGGGGAGAGTGTTACAAGGAGGGAGGGATGGAGGAAAGCATTAAGAGAATGTTTAAAGCTCTATTTTCCACCTAGTCACTGTGCCTCATATACGCCTTGGTTTCTGGGTGCCACACAAAGCCTGTGTGTGTTAGGGTGGTTCTGTTTGCTTGGTGGTTCTGTTTGCGTGGTGGTTCTGTTTGCGTGGTGGTTCTGTTTGCGTGGTGGTTCTGTTTGCGTGGTACAGGAAAGTTGATGGTTGACTGAGGTTTCATTAGCCAGTGTCACCTCAGGATAGTCGAGGAGAGATCGTTTTTTAAATTTATTTATTTTTTACTTTCGCTTAGTTGACAACCAGTCCTCACTCTGGAGTCATATCACATAAAGAGAATGTGCTGTCCTGTCCAGTCACTTCCATCCTTAGGGAAGCAATGATTTCATACTCATTTCAGATCTGACCAAGCCCAAGTTTCCACCAAGAGATTGCCATCTGTGATTCCTCCATTCGTAATGGACATGGATTGTGTTTTGCTTGCTAATACAATCATTACACTGGCCTGCGGTTTCCCACTCCGGGTTCTCTGTCTATTCCCGAACGGCGTGATGGGAGCTTCCGTGTTCTGTAATCCTGACACTGCAGCAGTCCTGGCAGTCTCCTGTGTCTTCAAGCAGTGTTATCCTAATGAACGAGGCTGTGTTCCCGGACGGCTGGCGGCCAAGACTTTAAGGCATTCCTCAGACATGACCCTACTGGATGACCAGACTCTGGTCCAGGTTAGGGTGAGGACTACCAACATTGGGCCAGTATACAGTGTTCAGCAGTGAGGGGACAGGGTGAGGACTACCAACATTGGGCCAGTATATGGAGTTGTCAGCAGTGAGGGGACAGGATAAGGACTACCAACATTGGGCCAGTATACGGAGTTGTCAGCAGTGAGGGGACAGGGTGAGGACTACCAACATTGGGCCAGTATACGGAGTTGTCAGCAGTGAGGGGACAGGGTGAGGACTACCAACATTGGGCCAGTATACGGAGTTGTCAGCAGTGAGGGGACAGGGTGAGGACTACCAACATTGGGCCAGTATACGGAGTTGTCAGCAGTGAGGGGACAGGATGAGGATGTGAAAGGGAAGGACGGGGACACGGGTGTAGAGTTGGTGGAATGTAGGTGGAGAATAAGAACGGCCCAAAAAGCTTACCTGTGGAAGACCTGGTCAGTTCACCAGGTCAGCAGAAGTGATTAAGGACCTTATTCAGCCTGCTGCTGTTCTTCACTCCTAGTGTAGGTACCTATGTGCAAGTCCTTTGAATCAGTTAGCTTAACTATGTTGCATATTTTTTTTACATAGTATCATAGTAAGAACAAAGTAAGAACTTTGTTGTGTACATCCATTTTTGTATGCCAACTTTTACTGAGCACACCAAAGGGACCGACTTCATTCAGAATTCTCTGAAGATTGTGGGCGTTATAGAAAGACCACGGACAAAACATTTCTGTTTATAAGAGTCTCATTATCTCACTATTCTGATTTCTGAGTTTGTAACTTAAACTGTTAGAATTTTCTAAATATTTTTGTTGATGACCTGGGTTTGGGATGTCTCCTGGGCTCATGACATTGCTGTAGTTCCGCTGTCAGTGGCAGAGTCAATAGATTATAACAAAGCTGAAGAACCAGTAAATTTCTACCTCAAACTCAATCTCAGTTTCATCCTTATGCTGTGGACACGTTGTGTTCTGTTTGCATTATCATTTACATATAAATCATTTAACACAGCCTCTAATCCTGAGTGATCTCAGTGTATAACGTTTTTTCATCGTTTTCTGGTACAGCACCCCTCTACCCCAAATGGAACCCACAACCCTGGTGTTGTTAATACATTCACAATGCCGGGCCACGGTTCCCTAATCCAGGTTCCCTCCTTGTTACCATCGCTGCTATGGAGCCGCAATGTTCGATAATCCAGTCAGGGCTGCCTCTTGCGCACTGATTTCCACGCTGGCATGGACATGGACTCTATTAATAAACTAACGCTGCATATTCTGGTTGTAAATATCTTGCCTCAATCCCCCAATAATGGAATCTGAGACTGTTGTAAATCTGTAAATTCAATATTGTAATTCTGTCAACAGTAAATTCTTAAAATAGCTTAACTGACATTTAGCTGCCATGCTGTCAATAGATCTCCCCTGATACCCCTGGCTAAAAAAGTTAAATACATCCTCTAGCGATTTCTGAACTTTCAGTCAAGACCTTGGGACTAGAAGGTTCCATCTGACATTTTAATCATAATGTTGCTCTTTAGGTGGTCCTACTTTGAACAGTCAGTGTATTAAACTTAAAGTCAGAATTGTCTGTCATTTTATCAATTTGCTGTTAATGTTGATTTTTGGAATTGAGATTTATGCGTTAATTCCTAATATCTCCTTTTAGATCTGAAAATCAACACGAATGGCATTGACAAAATGATTGACACTACAATCAAGCGTTTCAAGCATGTTTCAATGCATGAACACCTCATTACTTGCAGTAGGGGCCCACTCATCATGTGCAAACTTTTCCAGTTCTCTCAGGAATGTGGCCTGTTCAGGTGTGTTTTAGCAAATTGCGGACAAGCTTTCTCACGTCTCTTTCTAGGCAGTGGATCTCTTAGAATACAATTCCATTTCACTAAATTGTTGATGGATGGTGTGAGTTGAAATGATCTTGTGTTTGAAGGTCAGCTTGAATTTGTGACATTTAACTGGATTGAGGTGCTTTCATCTCCAGTCGAACAATCCTCTGCTGTGATCACGTTTTCTCTCGTGGCCACATCCAGGGACGTTAATGGTATGGGCATGTACCTTCTTGATAGCATTTTGTACGGTGGAAACGGGAACATACAAGGTATCTGGAGAAAGACCTACGGTTTTCTTTATTTTCTACATGGTCATTATGGTATACACCATGACAAAAAAATGGAGAATTAATCCTTTTCTCTATTCAAACAGGTTGAGTGAGTGATTTTCATATTGCAGGCACCTGCTACTCACAACAGGTGAGTTCAATTCCAAAGTAAAGTCAAATCACCTACTTGAAATCAAATTATATTTAACTACTTCTAGGAGGTGCCACTGATATTTTCTGGGCATTTTAGAATTTCTTTATGGAATAAGCTTAGGTTTAGTAAATCATAAACAAAAGAAATACATACAGAATGTGGATGCCCAAAGATTTTTGAATTTCAACAGTTTTCTTGAAGAAACTGTGTATTATTTGAATAAATTGCGTAAGTGCAAATACTTTTGGTAATGATTGTAAATGTGCCTAGAGCATATTTTAGGAGTATCAGAGTATTGCCGTTTTTAGCTTCTATATCTAAAGGTTTAATCAGACGACGATTGAGGTGTTAACCACTTTGACATTCTGGGCAGTTGGAACCTTATTTTAGAATCCAGATTGATATTTCAAAACCATTAAGTTCTATCTGCGATAACACTGCCGATTTACAGATGTCTTTGGATTTTGATACTCTGCACTTTAGGAGAAAAAAATGTCTGGCAGTGTAAATCTTTAATGGAACCTTCTACTCCCAAGGTCTCGTAGTGTTGCCAAGCAGCATCATTTTGAGCAAAATAGTTTTGTACATTTTTCTACATAACTAGAAACTTGAAGTAGGGCATTCAAGGATTTGGTCTGATGGAATCTGAGATGTCATTACCCCCCCCCCTCCCCCATCGGTGGAGCCACAGTTTGGAGACTGGTGATTGCGATATGGAGGGTTGGGAGACACTGTGGCAGGAAATGGCCCCATCTATTTCGCCAAGAACAGCCCCCACAACACCAAACAGACATCAACAGACCACCAACTAACTATCCTGAGACAAGGCTGAGTATAGCACCTAAAGATCTCCCGCTTCGCAGGCCAAAGTTGATGCCAAACCAGACGGAATGATTACGTCAGTGACTCAACTTGCATCAAGTGTGGCAAAAAAAGCCTGGCATGTAGTGATTCACCCCCTCATGGATGGCAAGGGAATGCGAGCAAGCCAGTGACTCAGCCCCTGTAATAGGGTCGGTGGCATAGTATCCCAGTGGGCAGAGGCAAGCTTAGCAAGCAGAGACAACAAGGGGGTTTTGTCAGTCCATAGCATTGCTGCTCACCTTCACACCCCTGTGCCAGACTAGATGAGATCATTTGACCTACTGAAGCGATTACTTAAAGGTTAAGACTCTTCGTCTATCACATGGATTGATTATTCCGTAAAGGTAGAGCTCTAGAAAGCCCTGCCTCCATTTTTTTGCTTTGACATTTTAGGAACATAAAGGAAGAAGTTATGTGGCTGTGGACAACTCTTGGGTACTACTGATACAGATTGTCACAAATTGATGAGAACATTAATGATCCACGTACCATTGAGTTTTTCATCGCCCAACCTGCCACAAGAAGTCGCTAGTGCACAACGTGACAAATCACTCATATCCGGCATTCCAACCTGAGCCGAATAGTGGTGTCCTATGTTGGGTCCGCTGGCTTTGCTGGTGTCCCACTAACGGGACCTGTACCGTTTTGCTAGAAGTTTACTCTCCAATGTGAGATTTTCCTGTTCAACAGTAAGGGTTAATAAATTGCTGGAGAACATGTTTGGTAAAGGTCACATCTCAATAGGCAGTCCATGAGTCCTCTTTACACTTGCTCCTCCATTGGTCCTGGAAGAAGATAGGTGGCTGGTGACATCAGAGTGCACCACCAGACCAACTGTTTGAATTGCCGACCCCTTTAATGCAAATGTGTCAAAAAAACAATGTCCAATAACCAACTACTTTGCTCCTCACTCTGCTTGTTTATAAGTGTGTGACTGAATAATAGTATGAATGTCAGCCTTCTAGTTCTAGATATTGCATAATGACATTCTTGTGTGAACAAAAGTAACTGCTGTGTGTGTGTGTGTGTGTGTGTGTGTGTGTGTGTGTGTGTGTGTGTGTGTGTGTGTGTGTGTGTGTGTGTGTGTGTGTGTGTGTGTGTGTGTGTGTGTGTGTGTGTGTGTGTGTGTGTGTGTGTGTGTGTGTTTCAGACAGCAGGGCCAGATTAGGATCCAGTCTGTACTCTACCTATGTAATCCCTAAATCAAACACATGGCATGATGACTGTCATCCAAATACCATTATTTATCCTTTTCTGCCAATGGGCTTTGAGCCTACACTTCATATACACGGTAATCACTATACCTGCCTATCCTGGATCTACTGTTTATATCATACAAATACATAGCTCCTGCGAACATGAAAGGCAGTGTCTGACTGTTTATATTTAGATAAAGAATTATATGCCCACTTTAGAATAGTGTAGCTCCTAGGGCCTGTGAAGTTAATATGTAGGCACTGCGTTTAACCCCCTAGTGTTGCCATGGTACCACAGACCTGACCCGGAGATAGGAATAACTGCTGTTCTGAGACTCAGGCCACTGTGGGATTCAGCCATTGTTTCCACTGTGTGTGTGGACATGGACATGCATGCATCGGTGGGTGCGTGCATTCGTGCGCGCGTGCAGACTATACATTTCTGTATGTTTTTTAATTACCCCTGGGGAGGGAGGTTCTCCGCCCTTCCTGACCGAGTGACGGCTGTGTAAACCAGGGATATTGGATAAGTGTACGGAGTTTAAAATTGGGAACAGGGTGTGTTAGGAGATTCACTCGTTTCACCTCCCTGGTTGAGGCTATAAATAGCCCCTCACTCAGGAATATAGTTTTCCCCAGCGATGTGGACCAAAGCCACAGGAACAGCTGTGATGGAGCCAAGTCCTGTTGGAACAGATCCGACACATGGGTGTATGTCAGGAGAGACATCTGCCTACCTCTCTACGTTTCTCTATGTCTCTAAGTCTCTGAACGTCTTTTTCTTTCTGTACCTCTTTGTCTATCTACCTGCAGATGTCTTTTGCTCCACCTGTCTTTGTGTGTCTCTACCACCACAAGCTTCTATCCACCTCTGTCTACTTCAGTACGTCTCTACCTGTCTGTCTCTCCCTCTCTAACGTCTCTCAGATCAGTTCAGTATTCAGTAGGCTTTAGTGGCCTGGATAGATGGATAGTACTATTGCCAAACCAAACACATTTCAGTAGCAAAAATTATACAGCATACAAGAAATGAAGAAAAACTATTAACATGAAACATTTTACACCTGAGCCATTTTTTGTTTCTCTTTTATAATGACAGGAGAGTAGATATTCAAGTGCAAGGTTTCTGTCGCTGCTTTCTCCTAACAAAATCCCAAACAATCATGTTGTTTAAGAAATCTGACATTTCTGTCTTTGTCTTTCAGGAAATCAATATCTCTAACTGAAAAGTTTTTAGAGCAGCGGTGTAGAAATTGTTTTTCATGTTTTACTTCATGGTGTCATTGAGTCTGTACATTGTTAATATGTTTTTTGATCCTTAAAGCTGCACTAGGTAGGATTTATTCAGTAAAAAAACAATTACAGCATTTTGCAATTACTTACCAGTCAGAAAGCGGTTCCACACCAGTGCCCAATAGAGAATGAAGTTCCGAATAATAATATGAAAAATAGAATTACCTGTTCCAAAAAAAGCGTTCTTCTTAGCCTTGCTAACATTAGTTTAGGGTTCCTGGTTGCTAGCTATCTAGAGAGGTAGTCTACGTCTTCTTTCGCTTCTTTGCATGATAGTTTCTTACAGTAAGCAAACTTTGCTCCCTTGGCGTACTTATGCTATATATATCGTCCAGGTAAAATGCGCATTCACAAAACAAGCCAAGGAAGATGGCGATTGGCTGGGATTCCTGAAACAGAATTGGCTGGAACATAGGGGCACGCTCCAAAAATTATTAATTGACATTCCACTGGCACTGACCTGCCTGTGTTGCTGAACAACTTTTAGAGGGCCTCATTAACTTACACAACATGTTTATAGGAGACAAAACTTTAGTTTTTTTACTGAAAAAAGCTGTTATGCTACTTTAATGTCTCTATTTAGTTTTCACAAGTTTGTGAAAATATTTTTCCAATAATGACTGTATTTTGGACGGAGACTTTATTTGAGATGGATTTTATTTTTTATTTTTTCACTAATGGTATCTCTACATCTCTATCTACTGTACCTCTCTATATCTCTCCCTCGATCTCTCTACATCACTCCATGTACCTCTGTCTCTCTCTAACTCCCTCTCTACATCTCTACATCTACCTTTCTATGTCTCTCAAAATTTATCTTTTGGTTTCGCTCTCTTTCAATGTCTCTCGCTCTGTCTTTCTCTCAATGTTTCTCCCGGATTTGACTGTGAAATGCTTGTCAACAGAAATTTTTCCCCTCATTAATTATAACCGGTATCCCCAAAGGCCTAATGTGAAGTTCCCTAAACACGTTGTACTTCTCAAAAAATTGATTTTAGACTTTGATTGAAAAATTGACTTTGTATACAATGCACTTTGTACTGTCTTTGCTCTTGTCTGTAGACCAGTGTGGGCATTGCACAATATCTATTTAACAGTTTAACACCCCTGATTTTTGTAACAGAACTGTGTGCGTTGAATTGTTAAATAAAAAAATGTGATTTCCGTCCGGTTTTCCCCCCTCCTGGCAATGCTGGCCGTTATGTGAGTCTCTCCCTCCCTCTCTTTATACTTTCTTCATCCCTCCATCTCTGTTTGATGTCACTGGTGTAAAAATAGCAGACGGACTCTCCCATGGCAGCAGTGTCTCTGTCCCTGAGGTGAGGCGTTGCAGGTCCGGCACTGCCACAGAAAGGTTATGTAGTTCTCTCTAATCAGTCCAGCCATCCATTTCTTCTCTCCATTATTCATTGGTTCCCATCTGCCAAACATGCACGTACACACACACACACACACACACACACTCAAAGGCCTCAGCTGAAGCTGGTTTAGCAGCTGTTTGGCTCAGGTGCAGTAGAAAGGATCAGAAAACCCTTGAAGGCTGCCTTTTGGAGGAACTCCTTGGAAAACACTATCAGGTTCTGTTGAAATATGATAGATAGTTGTTCTGTGTACTGACTGTTTTTGTACAGAATTATAAATTACTAATGTGAGACAGAAGCCGTGTGTGTTCCAAGATTTTACATAACTTATGTGACACAGTAGTTGTGTGTGCGAGTGTGTGTATGTGTGTGTAGTAACGTTACACACTGCTGCTGACATTGTTATCAGGTCATACATAACTCCTATATGTATGCATGGATGATGGCCTATGAAGAACTCCTAATCCCTGTTTCCACTGCAGTCCTGGGCTGTGGACCAAATGCCACCCTATTCCCTATGCAGTGCACTAGAGTTGGCCGGGGCCCATTGGGAATAGGGTGGCATTTGGAAGACGGGCGTGTTTTGTGGGGGTGTATGGACAGGAGACGGATAATGACATGGTGGCTAAGGCAGCCTTTCAGAAGGAGGTTATTGTTATGGTAGAGAATGTGATTAGGAAAATAGCAGCTGTGGCCATGTAGGCTTATTAAGGAATATAATTCAATTTGAACTGGACAATCTTCTCCAAACAGACTCACACAGTACAGGCTCCTCTCTCTTCATCCTCCTTTCTCTTTGTGTGCGCGTGTGCGCGTGTGTGCGTGCGTGCGTGCGTGGGCTGGAAACTACGGTGGATATAAAAAGTCTACACACCCCTGTTAAAATGCCAGGTTCTTGTGATGTAAAAGAATGAGACAAAGATAAATAATGTCAGAACTTTTTCCACCTTTAATGTGACCTATAACGTGAACAATTCAATTGAAAAACAAACTGAAATCTTTGAGGGGGAAAAATAAAAAATAAAAAACTCACAATAACCTGGTTGCATAAGTGTGCATACCCTTAAACTAATACTTTGTTGAAGCACCTTTTGATTTTATTACAGCACTCAGTCTTTTTGGGTAGGAGTCTATTAGCATGGCACATCTTGACGTGGCAATATTTGTCCACTCTTCTTTGCAAAAGCGCTCCAAATCTGTCAGATTGCGAGGACATCTCCTGTGCACAGCCCTCTTCAGATCACCCCACAGATGTTCAATTGGATTCAGGTCTGGGCTCTGGCTGGGCCATTCCAAAATGTTAATCTTCTTCTGGTGAAGCCATGCTTTTGTGGTTTTGGATGTGTGCTTTGGGTCGTTGTCGTGCTGAAAGGTGAACCTCCTCTTCATCTTCAGCTTTCTAACGGACGCCTGAAGGTTTTGTGCTAAAATTGCCTGGTATTTGGAACTGTTCATAATTCCTTTCACCCTGACTAAGGCCCCGGTTCCAGCTGAACATAAACAGCCCTAAAGCATGATGCTGCCACCAACATGCTTCACTGTGGGTATGGTGTTCTTTGGGTGATGTGTAGTGTTGTTTTTGTGCCAAACATACCTTTTGGAATTATGGCCAAAAAGTTTAACCTTGGTTTCATCAGACCATAACACATTTTCCCACATGCTTTTGGGGGACTTGATATTTGTTTTTGCAAACTTCAGCCGGGCTTGGATGTTTTTCTTTGTAAAAAAAAGGCTTCCATCTTGCCACCCTAGCCCATAGCCCATTCATATGAAGAATATGGGAGATTGTTGTCAGATGTAGCACACAGCCAGTACTTGCCAGAAATTCCTGCAGTTCCTTTAATGTTGCTGTAGGCCTCTTGGAAGCCTCCCTGACCAGTTTTCTTCTCGTCTTTTCATCAATTTTGGAGGGACGTCCAGTTCTTGGTAATGTCTCTGTTGTGCCATATTTTCTCCACTTGATGATGACTGTCTTCAC
>JACXGI010005415.1:0-12517 GCA_016801175.1 Esox masquinongy | reverse complement strand
AAATTCTTTTGTACCCTTCTCCTGACTGATATCTTTCAACAATGAGATCCCTCTGATGCTTTGGAAGCTCTCTGCGGACCATGGCTTTTGCTCTGAGATGCACCTAAGAAAATGTTAGGAAAATCCTACTAGAACAGCTGAACTTTGTGATTAATCAGAGTCACTTTAAATGATGGCAGGTGTGTAATGACTTCTATTTAACATGTTTGAATGTGATTGGTTAATTCTGAACACAGCCACATCCCCAGTTATAAGAGGGTGTGCACACTTATGCAACCAGGATATTGTAAGGTTTTCATTTTTCCCCTTGAAGATTTCAGTTTGTTTTTCAATTGAATTGTTCACATTATAGGTCACATTAAAAGTGGAAAAAGTTCTGACATGATTTATCTTTGTCTCATTCTTTTACATCACAAAAACCTGGCATTTTCACAGGGGTGTGTAGACTTTTTATATCCACTGTATAGAGTCCACCCGGGGCTCAGTTGGTCTGCTGCTGTGTATGTCTCTTCTCTTGCTTCATAATTCTTGGAATAAGTCGTAGTGGTACGCCGGCGGCCCAGAGTTCACTGTGAAACACTGTGGCATTAGGAAGGAGCCACGCCAATAGGAAAACCTGCTGTTCAGTTGTGTTCTGGGTATTTTCCACCTGTTTATCATACAAACTGTTGGACTGTGTCTTCATCCAAACACGCTACGACTATTATTACCGCTTCTATCCCAGTCCCTCAAACCACAGACCACTCTGTTGGCTGTCCAGGGCAGACCCACGTTACAACACTGTTCTCCTATTTTTTTTCTAACACTTGACATGCTTTATTGAGCTTCGCCTGGCTTGACCAACCAATAGGAAATTCCAAACACTTCAAACTAAGTCCACTTGATAGTCAGGGCAGAATCAAGCGAACGCTCTTCTGAAAGATTTCGAATGCAGTTTGAACCCGGAGTGGAAGAGCGGTACTAGTGGTTGATAATGAAAGAGGAACTACTACATGTGTGCCTCGCCGTAACGTGAGCCAGTTTCCTTGGAAGGGGAGAGGGCAGCTAGCCAGAGCTCAGAATGTTTTTGGAGTGCCAGAGATTCTCTGCCATGCCATTTGTTGGGCTACACCCAATGGTTTATGGGCCTAGCAGTGACACAGGCTAACCTTTACTCTACCTCACCAAGCAGCGTGTATGTGTGTTTGCGGCGTGTGCTAATGGCTGAGGGGGATACAGATGAAGTGTATGTCAAAGGAAATACTATTAGGGTGAGTGCATAGCTGCGTATGTACAGTAGCACTGGGGAGGTATTACAATGTGCCCACTCATTCAGAAGACGGAGGGTCGCGGCCAGGGCGTTAATGAAAACACCAGTATTATGCCGTCATGTGCTATACCCAAGGACGACTAAACCATGTGGGCAAAAGGCTACTGCCCGACCGCGCACAAACCTCATGTAGCAGAGGCGTGTGACCATATAAAACGTGATGTCTGTGTGTGTATGTGTCTTTACTTCAAGGCCATGGGCTGACATGCTATAGTGTTCTCTCCATTACACCTCACTGTCTTTAGGGACTCTGGTGATTGACACCTTGGACCTCTTACTGTAATGCATATCCAGTGTCAGTCATATGGTCATGTATTAATTAGGTTGATTCTATGAATACTTTAGAGGTCACTCCATCAAGCTATACAGTACAGAACCACGCAGGCCTCTGTCTCTGCAGGCACGTGGTGTTAATGCTCTGCTGGAACATCGCGGATGAACATACTATAATATAGAAAGCAGCTGTCGTGATTCCCTTTATAATAATATAATGTTTACATAATGTGTCATTAACACCCAGCTTCCTCACTCTCTCCCACAACTCCCTACCCCCATTTCCCTTGAACTCCCTTTCCCTCCCCCTTTCTTTCAGGAGGCCCAGAAGGTGAATAACCCTGCTAATAGTCAGGCAGCAGACGGGACACCTAAGGGTCCTGATGATAAAGACGAGGTGGTCCCGGCCAGCGAAGTGGGATGGATGACCTCCGTGAAGGATTGGGCCGGGGTCATGATATCAGCACAGACACTCACTGGCAGAGTCCTGGTAGGTACCCATTGCGTGCGTGCGTGCGTGCGTGCGTGTGTGTATGTGTGTGTGGTGGGGGGGCATCAGTGGTTGCACACAGGAAGTATGCTATGTTTCTAAGAAATCCATAATAGGTTGTTGAATGTCTATGATTCCTTGATAATCCTCAATCTGATTTGACTCCAGCTGGCATTGTATTCCAGAAGTTCTGGATTGTTGCATTTAGTCCAATTGGTTGTAAAAGGTATGGTACTATGGGCTGGCTCCATCCAGTCATGTTGATTCTAACAGGTGTAGCTCTATAGTCTAGCACGGTCCAGTCATGTTGTTTCTAACAGATGTAGCTCTATAGTCTAGCACAGACCAGTCGGTTCCAACAGCTACTGTACTGTGGATGGTATAGCTCATTCATGTCTGGTTAGTTCACATTTTTTTGAAGATTGATAAAAACAAATTGTCTGTATTCCAGCACTTTTGATTTCAATTGTTACAAAGACAATGGGATTAAAATCCAGACTGTCAGATTTAATTTGACTGTATTTTTATCCAAATAGAATGAACACTTTATTCAAATCTAAATCTCCAATTTAGGTTTGTCAGACCACAGGACAGTTTTCCACTTCACCTCAGTCCATCTTAAATGAGCTCCGGTCCAGAGAAGGCACTGGCCTTTCTGGTTTTGTTTATGTATGGTTTCTTCTTTGCATGGTAGAGTTTTAACTTTTGTTTTTACATTTGTGGATGCTGCAACATACTGTGTTCACAGGCAGTGGTTTACAGAAGTGTTCCTGAGCCCGTGCAGTGATGTCCACTACAGAATCGTGTCTGTTTTTAATGCATTGCCACCTGAGGGCCTGAAGATCACAAACGTCCAATGTTGGTTTTCACCCTTGTCCCTTGGATACAGAAATTACTCCAGATTCTCTGAATCTTTTGATGATATTGTGTACCGTAGAAGATGAGATCCCCAAACTCTTTGCAACTTTACGTTGTGATTTGTTATTCTTTGTTGCGCTATTTGCCTACATGATCATTCACAGAGTGGTGAACCCCTCCCCATCCTCACTTCTGTCAGGCCCATCCTCTCTGGAATGATCTTTTAATACCCAATCATGTTACTGACCTGTTGCCAACTGACCTAATTAGTTGTGTGATGTTCCACCAGGTTTAGTTTTTCAGCATTACACAACATTTCCAGTCTTTTGGTGCCTCTGTCCCAGCTTTTTTGAAACGTTTCACTGGCATCAAATTCAAAGTGAGCATGTATTTTCCCAAAAAATTATAACATTTCTCAGTTTCAACATTTGATATGTTGTCTTGGTGCTATTTTCTATTGAATATAGGGTTTAAATGATTTGCACATCATTGCATTCTATTTTTCTTTACATTTTACACAGTGTCCCAACTTTTTTGGAAACGGGGTTGTATGTGGCACTAATGCACCATCTAATATCAGTGTTTGGTCAATGCCCCAGGGAGAACCACCTGGCTGGGGCTGTCAAATGGGGCCCTTGAACATAGCCCAGCTGCTACGACTGAACGCAGCCCGGCTGCTACATCTTGATGAGGCATACCTGCTCTCAATCAGGCTTCATCAGGGGGTGGATAAAAGGAAAGCAGCAGTGGAAGAAGCAGCAGTGGAAGAAGAGGAAAGAGGATGCAGGATTCCCAATATATAAAACCTGCCCTGCAGGTTTTACGCTTATGTTTCATTTAACTTTTGTCTGCCAATTTGTTGATTAATGCTCTCCAGGCCCCAGTAGGGATGGGAAACTGAGGCTTTCTGAACCATTGAGGCTTGTTTCGAAAGAAAAGCTTCATTGCTTGAAGCTTTCCAACACAATGCACAGCAGGGACATCTGCTGGACAGAATGTAATATGACATGTTTGATTTAGATGTATTGTATTTAGCCTGGGGCTGTGTATTCGAAGTAATGGTAAGAATGAATGAATAAAGAAGACCATTGAAAAGGGTACCCTCAATAAAACAGGAGTTTGTGGAGGAAGAAAGCTGACATTTTGCGTTCAACAAAATTGTATTACCCGCAACAGGAAGAATCAAACCTATGACCATGTAAACAGCAGTCTGGAATAGTATGGTTGGGCCGCAGTATTTGACGCATAGATTTGGTATTTGCTGCCCTGTGGGGTATTGTGTTCCGGTTTGAAAAGAACTTGGTCAAACGAAGCTTCAGGTGTCATCGTTCACGTGATATTATACTAAAATATCTTTCAGTTTTTGTCACATTCATATAATTTGAATAATGATTGAGCCATTTTAGGCAAAAAAATGCCCTTATGTTTTAGTCACATTATAGGTAATTATCAGTTATTAGGTCATTAACCAATAGTTGCCTAAACATATCACCATATCAAATAAGGCTATGGGACATATAATGTTTCACATACAATGTTGATATTGGCTACAATTAGGCCTATTAATTAAAATTTTAAGTGCAGCGTTGTGCAAATTATGGAAGCGTGAAATTTGTGTGATTAACCAGTGGAAAATGCGTATTGCACATGCGTAATTGTTCGCGCAGTTTAATTCAGATGGATGGAAACATCAGTTTGAAATGTGAGAACGAGGGGAGAACAGAAAATTAAAAAATATTTTGATAGTTAACAAATTGTGCGTATACCCACATTTCCAGGCACCACACCATGGTCTTTGCCTGTGCGTATATATTGGGATGATGCACTTTCAGATGTCTTTTGATCACTTCTGAAAGCGCATCATGAAAAAAAACAGCACTGAGAACCTGTTTTTCCAAAATCCTCATCATCAACTATGGTAGTTAAATAAGACTATTGTCACAAAAATAATTTCGGCTAGTCTCTGTTTTTAATCAACCAAAATAAAAAGTATTTTCCTTCTCTGTTTCTATCGTCTAGTCCAGGGGTATTCAAATCTGGCCCTCCAAGCCAGTTCCACTCCATTTCTTCACTGCAACCCTCTAATCAGGGACTTATTCAGGCTTAAGACACCAGGTGAGTCCAATTAATGATGAGGTAAAACAGAAAACCAGAAAGCGCCGGCTCTTGTTGTGTAAGATTTGAATACCCCTGGTCTAGTCAATTGCTACTGAAAAATAGGTAGGCCTATTTAACAAATATTTTCATCACTATTTTTGTGGATGAAATGAACAGTGTCATACACACAGGCTATTCTCCACTGCTCTCTAATACACAATCCTATTACCCTTTCCAGGAACCTAGCCAAGCAACACTTAAAAATGATCTTGTTTACTTCTTAAATTAGCCTACGTACTCTTTTGTATGACTCTCAAATAGTAGCTAACCAACACTGAATTATTCTCTTGTATGACTCTCAAATTACTGTTCTATGACTATCAAATTACTAGCTCTATTTTATGACTCTCTTGACTAGGAATGTCACAATACCAGAGGTTTAGTAGTCGATACCAATACCAGTGAAATTCCACGATTCTCGATACCCAATTCGATACCACGGTAAAAAACAAAACAATAAATCCCATGTACTTAAACATACACTCCTTTAATAAAAACATCTGAACATTACAAAAAACAACAAGAGTGGCATGTAGACTTTAAGTAATAAATAAAAAGAGAAATATTAACATTACAAAAAAGAACAGTGGCATGCACCCATCAAGTAAAACAAACAAACAGTACTGTGCTAAAAATACAATCCATAAATTTTTTATGGCACAGCATTTCAATTGCAGTACCCAGCCAGACATAAAAAATAACAAAATAAAAAGGTAAACATAAGCTATAGATTAGAATAAGAACACTGATCAAGCTCCAAGTATCAAGTCCAGCACTGGTATATAGCCTTAAAATAAGAAAAGCACCTGACACAAGTCGGGGAACTGTATGAAATGTCCAGCTCAAACTATATTGCTATACATAAAAATACTACAGTTCAACAGTACAGAATTCAATAAGTCAAACAAAAATAATGGTAACGTGTATTTCAGGATAAGGATATACACTTTGGATACATTGTTAATGTAAAGTGAATTGAAATTCAATCACTTTGAATTCTTTAAATAAATCTGCATGTGTGTCTTTTAGGTGCTTCGCTAAGTTGGATGTGTTTCCTCCTTCAGTCTTGAAAGTTCGAAGGCACCATTTGCATACTGGTTTTAGCGAATTTATTAGGCTACTCACTGACCATCCGCCTCGAACACTAAGTACTTCCATACACGGGTCTTACTGTTTTTCTTTTCGAGTCGAGGCGGAGCTGCAGTTGCACTTGCCGCCATCTTTCACGTGTTGGATCTCTGGTTCCTACGGTACCTACGGTACTGTACAAAAACGAGGCCGTCATGTTTTCAGAATTTTGGCATTGACTTGATACCGAAGTATCGATTCTCGTGACATCCCTACTCTTGACTAACTTGCTCAAATGCTTCTCTCTAATTTCCATTCGCATGCGTATCTGAAACTCCTACTGACAACCCTCGAAGTGACCGGATTTCATTAACCTTTTATGCACGCAGTTTCAAAACAACAATTCCGAAAACGACACCTGTTGGACCCAGTTGGAACTCGAAGGTGATTTTGTGATGTCCGAAGCTTCGAACGTCATTGGTCACGTGGTGTTGTACTTGAAACTTCTGGTACACTGCATCGAAACAGTAGAGCTCGGAAAACTGAACGGCGCTTCGGAGCTTTGCATTCATTCGTCCTATCCCTAGGCCCTAGTTAACTGGCGTGGTGTCTGTTCCCTGTCTCTCGCCCTGTTACAATACCAACCTGTTGATTTTGCCAGTGATGTTTTGGCTGTCTTTGATTTATTCTGAGTCATGTGCATCAAATTGGCACGCTTGATTTGCATTGATACTTAGTATCAAGGCCGGCTTCTGCACTGATACCAACAAACACATCTGCCTAATAGGAAACAGCTGTGAAGCAAATTATCCCAATCAGTTTTGGTCCCTTGAATAAGGTGTACCAAACGTGTTGCACTGTTCAAATGGTTAATCAGATGAAAATACCCACAAATCAAAGCTGGATGTGTGCGCATGTTGGTTCTAGCAGGTGTAGTTCTAAAGTCTAGCATAGCCTTGTCATGGTGATTCTAGTGTGAGCTGGAAAGTTCTATGGCCTAGCTCAGCCCTGTCCAGCAGGTTCTAACAGGTACTGTATATTGTCTAGCTCTGCCCTATTCTGTTGTCTGTGCCTGACTAGCTGCTGTGCTACATTAAACTCAGTGTTGTAATTCACTTTTCTGCTGTTGTGCCACCAAGCCCCAAGCTGACATGGTTGGTGTGTATGTGCGTGCGTGCGGGTGTGCGCGCATGCGCGCATGCTTTCTTGAGAATGACGGGGCATTATGCAGTGTTTGTGCAGTAGGTTAGATGTTGTCACTGTGTCTTTTCTCTTGTTTTGACTTAAAGCCTTTGTCTCCACACTTCCCGTCTCTTTCCCTGGGCTAGATACTGCCATTGCTGGACTTTCCTTCCCCTGGCTTTCTGTGCTGTTCAGCTTATTTCTGCTCTGAGTCTTCAGCTGCTCTCAAAATAAAATCCCTGCAGACATTATGCCTGTCATTCATATTACGTCAGAGTGTGTGATGTCAGACAACTCTGTAGATTTACCCCAAAATAGAACTGTGTTACTGACTTATTAAATTGGCATGTAGGTGTTAGTGGGATTCATTCTCAATTTTCCAGAATGGGGTGTTTTTGTGATCCACAAATTAATTTCACAAACTGTTTTTTTTTTTTTTTTACAAAATGTAAAAATAATGAAAATGTGTTGTGGATATCCGTTGGGTGGATACTGTATGAACACGCTTGTCTTTTCAGGCTGGTGTATCACCCCAAAAATATAAACTTTCACTTGAATTTGTACTTGTTATTGTAAATATACTGTATATAAGTAATTCAGCCAGTTTAAAATTCCAAAAAACATTTTAAACAGCAACTATAACTAGTGACAAAAAATATAAGTTAAAAAACAGACCTATTCATGTTTATTAAAATCTGAATTCATATTAATAATTATGAATGTAAAAACATTAAAAGGGTTGTCTCATGTACCCCTGATGGCCTGTTCTTGGGTGGAGTAGAACTTGATCTGGTCAGTGGTGTAGGTTGCGGTCCCTCTTTGTGCCTGGAGGACTAATGCTCCTAACCCGTTCAGTAGACCGGTCCGGCTGAAACACTGTCATTAACACGTGGCGTCTGACGTCGGCAACGCATTACGAACCACCCCACAACCACCACCCCACAACCAGACACTGACCAAATAGTCTGAACACCAGGGCTTAGACAGGGGTAGAGGATAAGGGGGGAGGAAGGGGGGAGGAATGGTGCGGAGTCTCCTGGTGTGTTTCTACCTCAGTGTAACGGGGTAATTAGCGGATGATGAATGTGTCTGGACAGGGGTGGAATAATACATCTGGGCCGACACAGTCAACTGTGCTTCAAACCGGACGGTTGAATGCTCCACCTCTTACGGAGGGAGGAAACTCAGAATGTATTTGTTCTGTACTGCATATTATCAGTTATTGAAAGTGCAAGCCCTATTATTAGACATTACGAAGGCTCATATGTGCTTGTGACAGCTTATTGTAAGTTTTGTTGTTTTGTCTCTGTATTCAAGAACATTGGCCATTGGAATGAAACATTCATGAGTTCAAATTTGAGGGTATTTACATCCATGAGTTGTAAAGGGTGTAGGAATTACAGCCCTTTTTATGCGTAGTCCCTTCATATTAGGGGACCCCATAGGATTTGGACAAGTTAACATTGGTTGGGAATCTTTTCTGTTCAGTGATTGCATGAAGTCTCTGACCCATAGACATCACTAGATGCTGAATATCTTCCTTGGTGATGCTCTGCCAGGCCTCCACAGCAGACATCTTCACTTCTTGTTTCTTTCTGGGCATCTTTGCCTTCTGTCTTGTATTCAGCAACTGAAAAGCACAATCAATTGGATTCATGCTGTATGTTTACCAAGAACATTACCCTTTTTGACCATGCAATACTCCTTGGTTGCTTTAATGTTATGCTTGGGGTCGTTGCCCTCCTACAAGATGATATGCCCTCAAATGGGTTTTGAGGCATTTGGTTGGATCTGAGCTGACATGATTTTTCCCTTCAGAATTAATTCTGCTGCTGTAGTCAGCAGTTACATCATCAATGAAGACAAGAGTGCCAGTTCCATGGCCAGCACTGTATATTCCCCCCTCATTTTGACCCTTTCCCACTTTCTTTATATCCAGTTATATCGATGGCCCTGTCTCATCTCAACTCCCAATGGATTCAGCACAGTTTACGTTTAAGTCAAGTTTTCGCAGCCAAACCATTCTGCTTTTAAGGCTGTGTTGGTGCTATGAAGACTGCCATAGAACATAGCATCATTTGGTACAGTAGGCGTATGATAAAGATGCTTTAGTGGTTAGGAAGACAGCTGGTGTTTCGGGACTTGAATGATTAAGAAACTTGGAACGTTGACCAATAAAACCACACAAAACTATAAAACTGTCAACCTTAAAAGTTATACTGTTCATACTTTGTGAGATATGAGTTCATCACGCCTACTTAGAATTTGCTAGAGTTTGTTCTCAGATCCTAGGCTTGAATCGCCATAGAGACAGATGCTCCTGAAGGAAGCTGTCTATTTAGTAAATGAGTTTAGCTTTCGTCACTTCTTCTTAGCTGTTTGCTGCTGACGTGGATACATCTACCTTTCATCTCTTCCTCTGCTGGATGTGTCTGCGAGATTGTGTTTGTGTTCAATGTGAGTGTTTTATGGAGCGAGATAGACTAATAAATACCTCCTGTCTGAAAGTAGTTGTCTGATATTGAGTAGAAATGAGGCATTGTCTTTCATTGAGGAGTTACTCTGCAAATAAAAATCTCAGTAGAACGCCTCAGGTGATTTGTGCTACTTTTGACATCGTCCAGGTTTCTGCACCATTCCGTATGCTTGCTAATGAATACTTTAATGGTGTGCGTGTGCGTGTGCGTGTGGTGCTGTAGGACTCATCAGCTCCATTTTGCGGCTCAAATCTGCAAACAGCATTCATGTATGCTCAGCCTGTTGCCATGCTACCATGGCAACTGCAGTCAATCTGATCTTGCAGGACAGGGTTACACACACAGGTGGTTCAACTCAGTGACATGAAAGGGCAGGTAAAGCTTCTGATACTTCTGTGTGGAGCTTTACCTCTGTCTCTCCATGTGGTGGGCTTGACGGTTTGGCTGCTGTTAAAGATCAAGTGGGCCCTTGGGTTTAGCTAACTAATTACCAGAGGAATCTTAATCCACCTATCACAGGTTGGCCCCAAAGCTGTGTGTGTGTGTCTCTTTATCAGAGGTGAGAAAAGGTTGTTTGCGATCTGGCCTCATGAGATGGTGTTGAAGTAGACAATGACTTATGGGAAGGGACTTTTGAGTACATCCATCCAAACTGCCGTGCAATTACATCAGCTTTGTGTTGCAAGACAAATGCCTTTATTTAGAATTTTAGATGGAGCTGTGTGAGTGGGTCTGTTGGTGTGGGTGGGTGGGTGAGTGGGTGGGTGGGTGGGTGGGGGTGTGTGTGTGTGTGTGGGTGGGGGGGGGTTCTTTTGGGGGGGGTGTGCGTGTAGTCTTAATGGGAGCCAATATCCAGGCTGAATCACTGAAACCCATTACAGCTCATCACATCAATCTAACATGGAAGCTACAGAGAGCAGGTGCAGACCCGCCTGTGTGTGTTTGTTTGTGTGTGTTTGTTTGTGTGATCACCCAACAGAGACAGATGACATGCAATATATGATTAGGCTCAGGAAATTATGTATTATTGGCTGAAAGCAGCCCTTTCTCGTATATAAACGCAAACAAACACACACACAAAAACACATTTTTAACAGAAGGAAACAGTACGGGACCCACCTGAATGTTGTCCAGCAGACATTTCCTTCCCTTTTGCCTTCTGTTTGACGACAACAAGGTTTTGCTTGCAGGAAAAAACACCACTGAGATGCCCTCCGAACGTTGGAGGTGACTCTAATTTTGAGTGACTGGAAGTAGAATTCCCTACAATTCCACTCAGTCATGGAAAATTAATTTAATTTAATTTGATCGGATTCCGATCTCAAATTATTTATAATCGCTTTTCTCAATAATGTGCCAATACTCTTTTATCCTTATAATTTCGAACGGCCAGTTATATTTCCAACAGCAAGTTCATTATTTTTTGAAGGCCTCATGGTAAACCTGAGTGTTAAGCTAATGCGTTCTGGGAAATCTAATTCCTTCTTGCGTTCTCCCATTTCATCAAGGGTGAACTTCCAAGAGCACTTGTCAGAACATACTGTCTACTATGGGAGAACGCAGAACACCTAATATCTGTTACTTATGAAGCATGCTTTGTCAGGAAACCACATCATCATCATCATCATCATCATCCTCAGCACAGCTGGTTGTGTCCAGCGTCATTATGGACAGACAGCTAGCTTCAGGCACTTCTCATTGTTCTGCTAGCGAGCTACTTAAGTAAATACCATGAAGATGTGTCCAGTGTCAGCAGTAATATAATCCATGTTTACTTTAGAGTGGATAGTGTAAACTAGACAGTGTTGTGTGCTCAGAGAAGATGACGGATGACCAAGTGACAAAATCAGTTTTCTGTAGTTGTGACCCTGATTACTGTAGCTTCACAGGTGAGACAGCTGTGGGATGCAGGGTGCTATGCTGCTGGCTCTATTCCTGATGACCCCTGTTATTACAGAGATGACCCAGTGGTTACCAAGAGGTTACCAATGTGATGGTTACCTGTAACCATCATAGGGGTAAATGAAATCTGGGCCAAAATCGGCGTCTTGGGAAGAGTTCATCCCAGAGCCATTTGAAGAATGAGCATATACACTTTTAAATTCCATTTAAAATGACACAAATCCTAGATTACACTAGGCAGAGTGTTCAGAGGTTATTCAAATATTAAAGAGATGGATTGAGTGCTACCTACAGTCATCTGTCTTCTGCTCTCCCCCTTTCTCTTTTGTCTTTTCCGTCTTTCACTTTCCTTCACAGTGTCTCTTGCCTTATATTTAATTGTACGGAAACAATACATTTATATCAAGGAATATATCCTTTCTATTATTAATTTAGTCCTCTATCTCTCTCTTCCGACTATTAATGGAACTCTGCAGGACCAGACTGCATGCAGAACTAGGTCAAGGCAGACATCTTTCTTTCTTGATGGCAGGGGTAGGCAACTCCTGGAGGGCCAAAACACTTGGTTTTCATGCTCTGTTTCTAACCAGAGATGAACTTAACCTAGGACATCAGAGGAGTACAGTTAACTAGCAGGTAGAAATAAAACCAGAAGTGTTTTCATGAGCTTTATGGGGTCTTAGATAATAGTCAATGTCTGCGGTCATGACTTCTTCCCAGCCCAATGCATTTTCTCTCTGTCTCTCTATTTCTTTCTGTGTCTCTCTCTGTGTGTGTCTCTCTCTGTGTGTGTCTCTCTCT
>JACXGI010005414.1:18451-47246 GCA_016801175.1 Esox masquinongy | reverse complement strand
CCGGGTTTTGGGGGGGGGGGGGGTTAGCCATAGCCTGCGGCAGCTTGTGTGCCTGTGAGCTCAATCAGGGTTAATGGCGGATGAGAATGGCATCGGATGTGTGTTGGAAGACACATCGACTGTCCCCAATCCACTGGGAGTTGTCATGATGAAGGAGTACACTAATCACACACTGGCTATTATACAATGTAGGAGAACAATGGTTTAGAAGTAAGAATAACAATAATTATCAAAGCTCAATAAAGTAATACAATTACTAAAACAGACATCCAGTTGGGGGGGTAGAAGACACCTGTCACTGCCTCAGAATCATAATAGGAAGATAAAAAGGAAGAAGATATTTGTCAATTTATACAGTACAACTCCCACAGAATAAAGCAAAACATTATAATAATTTGGATGACTTTTCAGTTTCATGAAACATGTATCTCAATTTAATCAAGCTTTGAAAGTATTATTTTTAAATAATGTTAGTGCTTAGTTATGGTAAATTTGCTAATGAAAGAAATAAATGAATTAGGTTCCAGCTCCTCAAAAATGCACTCTAATTTAAATCGGCCAAAGGCTGAATGAACTATATTAGCCAACCCCTGATATAGGAGATTTATTTTTTAGGTTTAAAAGTTACTGCTAATTGCTAACTTCAATTTGCATAAGTTGGTAGCAAAGCTCCTTTAGCACACAGAAATCTCTAGTGGTAGTAAATATGGTGAATATGACATGGACACATTTTGGTGTTGGCACCATACACATTTTATACTCCAATGTTTACACCAAAACAGTGTGTTGGAATAAAAACAAAAACAATGGTAATGGCTCAAACGTTGGGGTACACTTTAACTGGGGATTCTTGCAGAAGTTATTCAAAGCAAACTAGGTCCACATAGATACTTTCTGTCTGAAAATAACAGACTGAGCCGATGATTTTTCATGGGAGTCATCCATTAATGAATGATAGGAAACAGAGATCATTGGTGTAAATATAAACAACCAATTGATGACTGTATTTTATTCATGTTAACATCTCTGTGCTGCTATAGCCTATAGAAGTAGTGTTTTTCTATGGTTGTGACCCCGAATAAACTCTGCAAGATGATAAAAAAACAAAGGACTGACCTCCTCTGGCCTGCTAGTGGACTGGCTTCATCATGGGATGATCTCAATGTCCCTTGTGAAGGAAATAAGCCCAGAACACAACTGGACAGGAATGCAGGATTACCCAGACAGTATTAGTCTTGAAAACCCAAGACTTTCCCACAGTAGTGTTTTTTGCCGGACCGCGGTCTAGAAGAGTGAATGTCTCTTACTGAGTCCGTCCCTCTGTCCTTGACTGACTGAGTGACTCACAGACTACCCCTTGTTAAATAGTGTAGTGGTTAGGGACGCGGGCTAAGGAAAAACAGCTCCCGCGTTCGACTCCTGTGGCAGGCAATACACATGATGCCTGAGGTTCAAGACAGACAAAATCGTTGCTGGTTATAACTTTATGTAGCTACATAATAGGAAGCCTAAAATAAAACAGTTCTGGTGGATATAAGGATTTGTTCAGGAAAGACAAACACTTCGCTGCCTATACGATTCGCTGCCTCTCGTCTTTTCACTTGACAAAAAAGTCAGTTATAAATATATCGTCACCTATATTGATAGTGATGGCCTGTAGTGACTGTAGATCTGTAGTGATGGCCAAACGAGGCTTCATTAGCGTTATTTTAGCAGCAGGATATTATGCTGGCAGCACTCAGATTTTCATTATCACAATAAAAGCCAGCATTGACATTTAGAAGGCCATATAGTTAACAATCTAGTATGTAAAAAAAAAGAACAGACAAGAACAACATTGGAACGGACATTAAACATAAAATGACAGACTAGATTGACAGACTAGATTGTTAACTATATCGCCTTATATAATTCGAATGATGGCTTTTATTTTGAAAAAGAAAATCTGAGTTAGCGCTGCTAGCATAATATGCTGCTGCTAGAAGAACGGCCATCACTAGTTTCCTGTTATATTGCGACTATTTCTGGTGGATTTTTGAATTATGTCTTAGCATTTCTTCAGGATAGTCAAACACTTCGCTGGCTACACGATTCTCTCGTCTCTTCACATGACGTAAAAGTCTGTTATCGTCACCTATATTGATACAGTAGTTATTGTATCAATATTATTCACGAATGGCAAATAAGCTGTTAAAACGGCCAGTGGCAAAAGCCATACAGTTAAAAGATGCTATTTGTGGTGGAGGTAAACTTAATAAGAAATGTTACTAAGTTTAACACAATGCCTAATGGCGTCTAGCAACATATTACTGGCTAATACGCTTTTAAAACAGCCAGTGGCAAAAGTCAAGCAGTTCATAGATATTATTTGTGGTCGAGGTAAGCTTCATAAGAAACGTTACTCAGTTTAACATGATGGTTAATGGTGTCTAATGAAATATTCAAACTTGACGTGATGTTAATGACAACATGACAACATTATATAATGTCAATATGCTATACTGACACCTGGCAAATGGTCAGCTCTGTGGTGTTGTGGTTATAGACATAGCCTTTCACGTGGGCGACCTAGGTTAGAATCTTGAGAGGGCAGCCATGATCAACACTTTCTATTGCGGGCCAGCTGAACTACGCTTGCCTGGTTTTTTGTTTTCATAGAGGAAGTACATCATTTCAAAAGTTATTATCTAATCCACATGAATAAAATTAAGCTAACAAGGTGGGCACTGCAGAAGGCAGAGGAGGTTAAAAAAATCTGGATTTGACATTATTGACACGGTCTCAGCTTTTTTTGCAAATATTCCATTTTGTTTATAAAAAATTGTGCTATCCTGATTCTGATTCTGTAAACATAAGGTGATTTTTTCGCTAAAAGAGCAGTGTTGTTACATTTCATGTGCACGTGAGACAGCCGGCCAGAGCACTGAACCACCCCAGTCTACACATCTTTTATTAAAATAGTAAATCAAATAAATATAAAATAACCAGCATAACGTTGTGGCCACCATAATTCTTTCAATCTGCCAGGAAAGAAGCAAACAGGTTAGCCTGACCTGGAGAAAATCAACTAGCTGTACAAATATAGAACTTCTATAACCTGTGATACTGTATGTGGCTGTTTGGTCTCTTTCTGATTAGCTAAGAACTTCACTCCAGTTCAGAAGATTTAAGCGATCTAGCTGAAGTTTGCTGAAGCACAGGAAATTAGGCATGTTTTTTTAGACGAGAGAAACTTTGCACAAACATCAACTGAGCTTAAGCCTCACAAAAAAGATTTTATAATCTCACCCTGACACAGGCATAAGGGGACTGGCCACCCCTTAGAGTATGGCACCTCTCTAGGTTTCTTCTTAGGTTTTGATGCTACTAGGGAGTTTTTGCTAGCCACTGTGCATCAACTCTTGTTGCTGTTGCTCTTACGAGTTTCAGGACTGAGCATCAGTACACGCACTGCTGATGTCACTCCACCACATAGTGAAGACTCGTGCAGTTGACATATTACTTTTGGTTTTATTCATAACTTTAAACATAAAAATATGGCTGGATCAAATTTGTTAGGGACAGGAACATTTTGTACTGGAAAAATGAATTGAATGAACCACTGACAGGCAGCGTCAATATTTTTTATTTTACATTTCAAAAACCAACCTCCTTCTGCTTGGTCAAAGATGTTTCAAAGCATTTAATATTCTGCCACCATTCCAATGTTAGCTTTATGCTATAGTGCAACATTGCAGAAAATGGATGAAAAAACCTGGAATAAAAACAAACTGATATTTAGCCAAAAACATACTTCATACTAAAATACATACTATATTTTTTCTTCAAATCCCAGCAGTAAGTTGAACATACAGACGTGTATTCTGAAGCTCATCACACTGTTCTTCTTATTACAGAGAGACTGCAGTCACCAGACCTGCTAAAATAAGACACTGTCCCAGACTCCCCAAAAACACTCTGAGAGCACTGAGCCAATGAGCCCTGCCGCATGCAAGGTCCACAAGAGTTGTCTGTATGCAGCAACTAGGATTTAAACTCCTGGACACAATGCTGATGAGGTTTTAATCTGCAATTTCCTGGAGTGAGCACTGTTGGAGCTCTGCCTAAGAAAGGAATTAGACTTGTTTGACTATTTTTAAGTTGTCACTGATTTAGAGCGGCTTCATAACACTGTTTAGTTGATTTACTATTGTATCCAAACTTAAGTTATCCAAAACTCACATTTAGAAATATTCATTTTTGAAAAGGTTACTAGATAGCCAGTATGCAAAAATGATATTCCTATGATTCACTCAAGCCACTTTCAGAAAACCCTGAAAATAAGTGTTTCATTCCAATGTTTGTAACCAAAGCAAAAGTAAAGAAACCCTATAGCCTAAAAACATGATAAAAACAATTTTATAATGATCAGTCCTTTCATTCATAGCTCTGTGAATTATTTGGAGAGGGTGGGGGACAATATGTTATTGTTTCAGACACCGACAGCCTCTAAATAATAAAACAAAAACAAAAATCCACTAATAGATTTTCAGAAGGTCAACAGAACCAAAATGTACTAGGAAATCAGACTGACAATAGGAAAGGAAGGCTGGTGCTCATTGTTCCAGACACTTCCACCTACGCCACCAATTATTTTCTTTACCATGGTGAATGTGTCCTCTGTTGTCTCAGAGGGCCCAGACACAACAATGCTGCAGAATATCTACCTTTTCCTCTTACTATTAACTAAAACATTGCATTACCAGCTAGGGAATATTCTACACAGACACAGTCTGACCCCACTCTTAAAACAGTTAATGTCTGTGTTCTAAATACCGATGTAGTGCACCACTTTGGACCAGCGCTCATAAGGATCTGGCCAAAAGAAGTGACCTACAAAAAGAGTGTTATTTGGGACGTAGCCATGCCTGTATAAATATGTAAAAAGCTGGAGGGGTAAAATTCACATTCATGTAGCAGCACTTTACTATAGTGACCTTCTAATGGTCTTGGATGTTATTACAGTGTCAGATTTATCCATTTCTAATTCACACAGTCCTCACATTTTCGTTTTTGAGGTACGGGCATTTATGAAATTGTGAATTTGCCGGCCCAGGACAACTTTCTTTAAAAAATAGTATAATTACTCCTGGGAGAGTATCTGACCCTCCATTTAAATGTAGCATAGAGTGCCGCGCTTCCTCCGTTCCTCTCCTGAGAGGGATGAGGCCAGAGGTCCGGAGTCATCCCCCTGGCAGACCTCTAACAGAACACTAACTTCTACCACTGATGAGTCCCTGGTGTCCAGCCTCCATCCCTGCTGCTCATTTAGTCTCTAACTTTCTCTCTCCCTATCTCCGTTTCCATCTATCTCTCCCTCTCCCTCCACAGGCCATTAACTTTTTCACCCCCGTTCCTTCTCAAACTCTCCCTTCCCCTCTCCATCAGTCGCTACAACTGCCACCATCTCCCTGACCTCACGGCATGGACTTTCTCCAAACTTCTACAATCCGTTAAATCAGTAGAGGTTGTCGACGGTATGAGCTGACAGAAAAAGTTACATTTCACTCTGCTGATTGTAATTTCACTCTGCTGATCTCTTCAAGTGCCCCATGCCGGGGCACTTGAAGAGATGGAACACAGGGCATTGAACTGACCCAACACAGCAGTGTCCACCTGCCCTACAGCAGGTAGAACCGCAGGCTCATTTGGGATAGAAACGTGGATGGATCCCTCTGCAACAGTGCCCCCTGGAGGCACACTGTGACCTGCATGCACAAATACCAATGCATTACTTGAAATGGCCCGCCCCAATGTAGAAACAACAAACGCACGCGCGCGCGCACACACACAGAAGCTCTCAGACACATGCAAGGGCACATGTGTGTGCGCGCGCGCACACACACCATGCTGTGTTTGGGAGCGGCTGCAACGTCGCTGACCTCTCCTTTCATCTCAGATCCAGAAATGACCACATTGACTTGTCAACCCAGCCCCAGCAACCACACAGGGAGTAACACGCTTCAAGCTGATCTCGCTACCATCCGCACAGACTGGGAGGAGACAAAAACCATTACATTCATCTCAGAGCTGCTCCGAGCAAACCAATCTGAGAGATCTATTTCCAACATCGTTTCAAACCAAAAGACACATTGACAACCACTTAGGCCTCATGGGGCGGGTTCAGTTGGAGCTGTTTAGGAGATATTTCTGTTTTCGTGTCAGCATCTAACATGTGACAAATCTGTTGCGCCAACACGCCTTTCATGGAATTGTACTAAACAGGCCATAGCAGAGTAAGCTACTGTAGTATACCTTTAACGGATTTGAAGTAGCTAACAATAAATCAGAGATAAAGAAAAAAGGCAAAACATCAAAAGAGCATTTTGTCTTATCATTTTTCTGCTCTGCCTGCCTTCTGATGTTAACTAGTGCTGAAGCATTCCTGCTGTTTTCACAAAACCTGTCTTCTGTCCGTAGCAACACTTTCTGAAGCCAACAAAACAAACGCCTGCCCTTTCTCTCCGACATACGTGAACAATCTGCGTTTTCCTTTGGCTTTAATGTGAACATGACGGAAGCCCCGTGCTCAGTTCATCCCGGCGTTTTGGGAAAATGTTAATTCTGTCAACGTTCTCACCAAGAAGACCAGACCAGAATCCTGACGCACCAAGCTAAAGGGGAGAATGCAGAGTATGCTCAGAAGTTGTCACCTCAAAGGGAGGACGGTTTTGTTGGGGAAACAGATGGGCTGGTAACCTCTTTCACACCTATCTGGACACAGAGGGTCTTTTATGAGGGGAGACGGGGGAGACGGCCATGTCCTTGGATCTCCAGAGCCAGTCAGTGTGTCCAATCCCTGAGTAATTCCCCCGGCCCGTTTGTTCTGCACATTTTACGCCAGGTGGGGAGTGAGTCAGGAGTGCGAGGTGAGGGGTGAGCGGAGTGCAAGGAGGGGGAAAGGAGGGGGGGGCGCCCCTCTCGTCCGCAGGCCCCATAACTCACAGGAAGGGGTCGGTCTGCGCCGGGTGAGGTGGCAGGTACCCTTGTCAGATGAAAGGAGGCAACAAAGGAGGCCATTTGGACACGGAACGTGGCGGCCCTGGGGAGGGAACGCACCCCTGTGGCTGGCGGGGCCGGAGACGAAACGGGGTGACATGGCGTGGCTCTGTGAAGTCCGCAGAGGGTCTGTTTCTGCCATCAGCTGACATCTCAGCCACAGCGTCGCGTCGGTCCGGAGGTACAAGTCATCCATCAACCTGGGTGTGGATGTGTTGTTTACTGTGCTGGACGGACAGAAATATAAATTATATGGGGACACGGGGCGAGCCTCGCAATCAGAAAGGGGGTGCGTGCTGGGCTGTTTAGGCCTCTAACATAGACAGTGAAGTTAGTAGTTTGATGAGTAGTTTGACACTATGTTTGTGCTTGAAACTTTGAATTGATTGTCCCAAATGAGGCCTATCCAACTATTGGTCATATCTACTGCACATGCCCTTAACGCAGTCGTGTTGCAAACATTCATGCCACCAAAATGAAAAGTAGGTATAAATAATCTTTCCTAGTTCTAGTCCTTAAGTCTATGCAACCTGTGAAATGAACATCTATAGCTAGTGTTAACAGGCCTTCTGGACGCAGAACGACATCTCACACCGAGTTGCCTGGATTCCTATTGGACTTTGTTAACAACGCAGATAGGGTTCTTATTTTGGTTGACTTAAATACCACTTAGGTGGTTTTGTCTAACATGCCTGAATCCCACACTGCCACAATCATACTCTGGATACAGTTTTCTCCTGTGGAATACATATGTTGCTGTTTCTCATAACTCTGAGTAACAGACCGCCATCTTATTACATTTACTGTCGCAACAAGCAATTCGCATAAAGCCCGAACAGGCAGGAGATATTTTCTCCAAACTCCCTGCCTCACTACCCAGTATCTATGCTGCAATAATCTTTGTCTCTAATGTTCTTGGCAGCAACGGTCAGGCTGTCTGTCTTCTGTGGTGTCCTGTTCTTCTTAGGTGTACTTCACCCGGGACCCCCCCCTCCTCTCCGCTGTTTTGATCTAGATTCTGCCTGATATCTCTTGGCTGTCCCTGTCCACCTGGTCGCGTGGTTATTTTTGTCTCGACCTCTGAACACTCGTTTATGAAAAGGGAACTGACATTTGCTTTCACTCTGGAGGCACTGACTTTCGGCCCCTCTACTGTGGTTATTTTTTTTAAAGCTCGGGTATTAAAAGCAAACTGACGCTGAAGTGTTTTGGATCCACCGGTGATCTGAATGTTTGGATACCTGGATACCTGGATGAATGATCTGACCATAAATGGCCATTCACTCTTCGCATAACCCGTAGAGGAAGTGCCACCCATCCTGAGTCCGGCTCCTCTCTAGGTTTCATCCTAGGTTCTTACACCTTCCTTGGGAGTTTTACTAGCCCCAGTGCTTCAACAGCTTATTGTTTGGTCTTTGGGGCTTTAACCTGTGCTTTAAAAAAGAACTTTGATTAAAGGTTTTTTTGAATTTGTACCGGTCCTGTCAATGGATGGACGGATGGACGTGCTAGCAGATAAACAGGCGGGTTATTTTAAATCTTAAAAAATACATCCACCCAAACAGGTTTCTCCAGCATCCCACCATCAACCCAAGATGACCCAAGCTAAAAACAAAACAACACAACAATGACATAGCAGACTCAGTGTATCAAATAAAACGTATGAAATTAGAGTTTGAAAGGGCACAACGTGCAACAAAAAAACATTCATCTAACATTTGCGACAGCTTTTTTAATTTCTTCCATTTCTCATCTATACTGGAGGCCCCTCTTCACTCAGAGATGAATGATTCATGGCCCCCAGATCCAGCACGCACTGAGACAGGTAGTGGAAACAAATGGCGGGCAGGCTCAGCGCGTCCCAAACGGCACCCAGTTCCCTACCGTGCCCTACCTTCGACCTGGTCCTGGACAAAAGTAGGGCACTAGATGGGGAGTAGGGTGCCATAAGGGACGGCTCGTCAGTCTGGTCTCTCCCTTCAGGACTCTGGGGGTCTGATGCAGGAAGCCTGGCCTGGGGCCTGGAGGCTGGATAACCCAGCTGGGAACGCCAGAGATGTGTCCCAAACGGCACCCTGATTCCTCTCTAGTGCATTACTCTTGACCAGGACTCACAGGGAATAGGGTCCCATTTAGGATGTAACCCAGGCTGAACAGCCCCCCCCCCTCCGCCAAACCCAGCTGCAGTCTGCCTCAGTGACTGAGAGACCCCCATCAGAGGCGGGAGGCTACTCCCTCGGTAAGGGCAATGAGGAGTATCCACATTCCACCAGGTTACACATCAGTACAGTAAAGCCCTCCCCACTCATTTAGAGAAGAGTAGCCGTTGGAAGCAGCAATATTATATATTCAGAGTTCTGGTCAAAGTTTGTGCGCTAGAGGTGAGTGTAATTTGGGACTCATTTTTACATATGTATGTACGAATGACATATAGATTATTTAAGAATATATTTTTTAATATGCAGTGACACGGCGACAGAAAGCAAGGAAGGTCTGAACACTTAGCAGGGAGTTAGTAGTGTAGTAGTATACTTTTATAGAAAATAAGGTGCCATTTGGGATGTGAGTTTGTCTGGAGAGGGTTTGCAGCTCTTTCCCTTCCACGGCGTCAGCCAAGAACAGCAGAATAAATAAAGGTGCGAACATGCCTCTGGTGCTCTTTTTCATGACAACACAGTGAGATAGACTCCAGCACTACACGCCACCTGCTTCTGTTTAACCTCACACACACACACACACACACACACACACACACAATGTATATACACACACATATACACACACCTACCTCACCCCCAGAAACCAGCTGCATTTATCCTGATCTGAAAACTGCAGCCATTTTTCTTGTATCTCCTGAATACATGATTCTGCGGCAGGTTTGTTTGGGGGCTGTAGTCCTGGGGTAGGCAACTACATTCAGATTCTTGAATCTAGTTGCCTAGATTCAGAAATTGTCAGAGCGTATAGTTGGAACATAATTACATTAAATTATTTCTTGAAAATGACCACTAGTAGAATAAACCAAAAAAAAGACTAATTTTGTTCAAAGTTTGATTCAAGCAAATACAGTAAGTTGTTCTTTTGTCACATGCTTTGTTATCAATAGGTGTTGTTATCAACAGGTGTTGACTAACAGTGAAATGCTTATGGGCATTGGGTTGCCTACTACCTGCCCTTGTTGTAGTCTCCATCACTGACTGTCCTGAAACATTTCATGTTCATCAGAGCCCATCAGAGCTAGGCAGTCAAATAAACAAACTCAGGTCGCATTCCAAATTACTCCCTATTCCCTACATAGGGAATTACTTCCTGTGGACCTGTCACCAAGCTGGATGAAGTTTTGCATTTTAACAGTGAGAAGGCTGACAAATTCAATATGATTTTTCTTGGCCAGAGTGAGGATTTAATTTGAAGGAGAAGGCCTTTGCCAGGGACTGTACAGACATTTACAAAACAAAACACTGAACCAAAATAAGCAGAGCTCTTTCAAAAGAAACCCAGTCTTCAACAAAGAGATGACAGGAGTTTAAAGTCCCCATTAATTTTTTTAATAGGATTTTTAAAGCATTACTTTATGTCTAATAAATCATTTGGTGTGTTTATTTTTTTAATATATTTTCTTATAATGCATCGCAATGCTTAGTCTGGTTGTGTAACAATTTGGAGATTTTCAGTACACAAACCTGATTGGTTGATGACCAAAAGTCCACCTCCTTACCAATCTGAATAGTCATTTGTTTATAGTAGTCAAATCAGCTTTGTGACATGCAGTTGGCTAAAAATATCATCCCCATCCAAACAAGCTGCATATCCAGTTCATACACTTCAAATAGCACATATTTCAATCTCTGTGGTTAACCAGACTCTTAAGCATAAATATATTCTGGGATAATCTGAGTACGCAGTTCTTGCATATTAAAGCATCTTTGATGTTATCTTAGCTACTTTTTGTAATGTTAGAATTATAAACAAGCGTTGCTAGTAATTAGCTTGCCAAAAACCTGAATATACAGTACATAAATTAAACTGACTACCAAATGTGGGTCTCTTGTACACCCACGCAGTGTCCCAGCTGATCAAGTCATAACATTCTCACTTCTTTGTGCTGATATGGTGAACCTGCAAAACTTTTATTTTGAAACTAGGTAGAGAGGAAGTGGGTCTACAACAGACCTGCATTTGGAAAGTCTGTTCAATTTATATTTTATTAGATGTTTTTTTTCTAAATTATAAGCACCAAACCTACAGGCAAATGAAAGAGTAACTGAAATGTATTTAACATCTGCATAATTACTAGCGATGCTGGTGTGTTTGCTCGTGTTGCTAAAAGTAGTTACACAGTACACCCAGTAATAATTGAGATAGAAGGCATTTCTCTTTCTTCTAGTAGCACTATACTCAAATCGTTTAGATTTTTAACCAGTTGAAATTAAACCAAACACCAATTTTATTAAACGCTTTTTACATTAATAGTTTTCACAAAATCAAAGATACCTTGGCTAAAACCTCAAAGAGCAAGAAACAACAAGAAACTGATGCACAATGGTCACTCCTCTTCTGGCTGTGCTTGGTCATAATTAGAAGAGGATTATTAGAGAACTTTTTGGGCCACATCAATTATTTTGCACAAACAATTATTAAGAGTTTAAAGTGTACAAATGGCAAAACCAATATGTAAACAAATGCTCTTAAATAATAAAATAATAAAAGATGAAAAGGACCTGAATAAAAAAAAAATAGTTTCCCTATTTCAGGGCTCCAAAGATTTTGGGACAGTTGGCTTGGCGTGACTCAGTCACAATTTTTGCATGAATAAGAGAACAGTTGTTGTCTAGGCTTTGCATTTGACTCAGCTATTGTGTGTTACTATGATGAGTAAATATTTACCAACAAAAGACAAGGAAGCCATTATGAGTGAAAAAAAAATGCCTTAAAAAGTGCCCTTAAAAAGTGCCCATGATCCACAGCATACCACCTCATGTGTGAATTATGATGATTGGGGAGATACGGCCTGGGCATGTATGGAACTAGAACTGTCTCACTTGTCTTCGTTAGTCATGTACCTGCTGACTGAAATAATTCTGAAGTCTACAGAAACATCTTGTCTGCATAAGTACAAGCAAATGTCTCCAAACCCATTGGACAGCACTTCACCACACACGAACACAGTTACCAAAGACATACTACTAAAGCAACAAGGGAGTTTTTCTGGGCCAAAAAGTGAAAAGTTAAAATCCAACTGAATATACCTATTATTTGCTCAAGATGAGAATTAACAACAAACAACAACTGAAAATATGGTTGCGATGCAGACTTTCAGAAGTTATCACATGCAAAGTACTTGGTCGACAAAGCCAAAAAGAAACTGAGAAAAATGCTTTTTCTGGTTGTTACTAGTATTTACTGGTTGTTACTAAATGTTTTTTTGCTGGCAAGTCCCATTTCCCTTTTTCACAATGCCACTGTTTAAAATTTAAGACAAAACAATTTGAGATGCTTGGCTATCCCAGTCACACGGTCAAAAGACTTATTCTAGATACCGTTGGTGATAATAGTTAGCGATTTGGATGCATCCCCAAAGCTCTAAGGCCATTACCTGTATCTCTGTGTCTGTGTCTCAACCTCATCCCAGTGTGGACTGCAAAGCACGACACATCAACAGTCCCAAATTCCACCAAACGCTGTGGTTTAGACCCTGTCATTCTGACGTAGCTTACTCAAAATACAAAAAGCAAAGCTGTTACGATTCTGTATCACATTATTTTGCAGGAGAAGTTTGAAAAATGATCCAACCATTATTTGATACTCACACACTGCTAAAGAAGTTATAAATACTGTATCATATTTGCACTATCAAAGTACAGAGGCATGTGTCATTTCCAAGGAAAAACAATACAATACAAAATACATTTTGTAAAGACAAACAAAACATATTGAGTTATTTACTTGCTGGAATAGATCTAATATCATTGTTTATTACTAGATAGGCCTCTAACCAGTTTCTATTTGCTGTCTAACATGCAAGGTAGGTAATTAAATACAAGCAGCACTTGACAGAAGAGGACACCGTTGCCTGGTAACCTCATGGCATGTTGAGGCTTCATCTTGATATGAAAAAACAAACCAACTGAAACAAACCAGTGCCAACAAGACTTCCAAATGCCCTCTGTTCTATATTCTTGTATGACAGTAAGTACTACAATACACAGGACAATGTCCAATAAATATTCAGCAAACATTTGTCAAGGTGCATCATTCACCCAAAAGTAGTCGAAATCAGTCCAGTGCTATTTTACAATACCGATCCAGTAATTAGGTCCACAGAGCGTGGTATATGGACAGTACATCATGTGTAAGGACAATTGTCAAGCAGAACACACACTAGTCTGCACCAAACCTGATGCGCCTCATCTGTAGACAAAGGTCACATCGCAATATTTTTCTGGTTAGTACTTATGACATAATGGCGTCAATTTACTAATAAACGTTCATTTGGCTGTGGTCTGACATAAATACAAATGAATTTGTCCAAGATATTTGCATTTTCACAAATGTTGCTTCACATGTTGCAAACATGTATGCAAGACAATTGATATCAAACACACATTGGCAGAAGATAACTCATTGATCTGTTTGGATTACATTGATGACATTTAGCAAACATGCTCATGGATAACAGTTGGTTTGAGCCCTTAATGTTAAATGGCTAAAAGCTGTGGTATCTTTATGCAAGAAGGCACGCGGGGGTGTGGTAAATGGCCAATATACCACATCAAAGAGTTGGTTTTCGGCACAACACATTGCAGAGTGCCTGGACACAGCGCATAGCTGTGGTATATTGACAACATACCACAAACCCCCAATATGCCTTATTGTGATTATAAACTGGTTACCAAAGCAACTACAGCAGTAATCACTGATGTTATATCATACCTGTGGTCTCATATACCACAGATATGATCTATCAACCAATCAACGCTCAGGATTTAAAGCTACCAGTTATAGCCTGTGTACCACAGCTGTGACTTGCATTTTTTTTATTGTTCAAATGATGTGGGTAACCAGATTATAATAAGACAACACATCTCGAGGATTTGTGGTCACGGCTAGCAACTACCCAGTTCATAATATTTCATAATGGTCTCATAGATATTGAAGATAATGACATTACAACTAATTAGAAGGCAATTTATTTTGAGACAATCATCTACTGAACATATGAAAGTCCAACAAATTACATTACAAACATTTACTGTATATTGTTAGAACTTGTGCTAGAAGACTTTTAATGAGTCAGTGGCCACACACCTCCAATACACAAAATATGTTTTTTCCCCCAATTTTCCTGGTAATGTACAAGACCATTGACTAATGTATAATTTCGCTGACTTGTGTCATCACTTATTTCCTCTTCCTTTCTCAGACTAGCAGAGTTAAAATACAAGCTCTAAAAGGAACCTCCCAAAGGTCATTTCATATATATGGTATCTTGGGACTCTACTACTTTTAGTTGAACACCATTTTCAGAATTTTCACTTTCAGTTCCATAACACTTCTCGAAATGAAAGAGAATTTTTCATTAGCATGTGAAAAAAACATTCAGGCAGATAACAAGACATCAAATCATTTTTGCTATGGAAATATCTATCAAACGGCTTTTTGTGGAACAGAAACTTTGATGGTTGAATCATTTAACAAAGGGCTTTTGGTTTCAAATCCCTCTAAACTACAAGGCAACACACACTTCTCTCTTTTCTGTAAGAAAATTTGAAAGAAGGAAAAAGTATAAATGTCATCCTCCACTATCCACCAGCGTCCAGGGCCAATCAATTTAGTAAATGCCAGACCTCTATGACAAGAGTCATCATTAAGTGTCAGTGTCAGTGTCAGTGTCAGTGTTGCCTAAAATATTGTGTGGGTTAAACACGCACCTCTGGGCATGGGTGCCAACTTTCAGAATAAGATTTCAGAATAAGGTTTACATGCATAGCATAGCTCTTGCATGGCATATTGAGTCTAAACTGTGTTTGCAACGTTCGTGCAAAATTTTGTTACAATATGAATATCCTCATTGGCATGCATCAACGTGCCAGACCTTGCCCACATTTAATTTCATTGGTCAATGGGACCCATTTAAATCTGAAAAGCATTACTTTGAGCAACTTTTGTTTACAGATGCAACATTTCAAGACTCATGCTGATTGTTCATCCTCTGCCAGAGGGTTAGCATTTTAACAGTTTCATACTGACAACACAGGTTCTTGAGGGAATTTTCTTCCTTGTTGGAAGAGGGAACTATTTTCCAACTGTCATGACTGCTGGCTAAACCGGGTGAGGGATGTGAACTTGCAATGTTTGCATTTTCAATTGGTTGTTGTACTGTATGTAGCACCAAAAACTTCCCAATCTGTGTAATTTTTCAATTGTCAAATCTCCAAGCTCTCTGAGTACCTCGGGAGGAATCCACAGGGTTTTTCCCAGTGCTCGTGTGTTCACAAAGATGGATTATTTAACAAAAATGCATTTTGACATTATAATATGTCCTTATAATATGTCCTTATAATATGCCCCTATGTGTTGTCTACAACTAGCAGCACCTTTTTCACCAAACCAAATCCTGGCAAATAACGGTGATTTAGATTCTATGGAAAGACATTGGAACAACGGGAACAGCAGGATAATGTGTGACTGGTGGACATAAGTGCAGACAAATCCTGATTTGGTTGTTGGGGCACAGTGTGGGAATGTTGTTGGATATGGCTTGTAAAGACAAAGTGAAGAACAGCATGACCTTCACGACCAGCTTAAAACAAAGGCCAAGGACTAGATGAAGTGGAGTTTTCACTCATCATGGGTCTCTACAGTTGGCTGTTGTTTGTATCCGGATAGAGGGACGTGTCTTTTACGCTGACCATCAACAATCGACCCCATATATGGACTCCATGTACACCGCAACATGTGGCCTTTGTAACAATTCATTAACCATTTGGTAAACTCCAGCCCCCGGTCAACGGAACGATGTGTCATTCCAGACATTATGCGACCCTAGAGACAACTTACCACTTTAAGTCTCAAAGTCTTTGGTTGTTTACTAGAAGACTCACTCTTTAAGAACACGGCCGTATGCAAAGCATCATCACTTTCCCATTGGTCCACCAATTGCTGTGTGCCATTTTCTTGCTCAGTCTGAACGTGATTTCTAATGCAAAAAAAAATCAAAAAACTTTGTGGCCTGAAGGCAGGCTAGTGGTCAGAACCACAGCCTCCCTTACACCAATACCACTGAAGCATGGGTTGAGATTCTTCTGACTTCCTACTTTCTCTCCTCTATCAATACAGTGCAAAAAAATTGCTAAATGGCCTTTGAAGAAATCAAGGGTGAGTAGATCTGTTGAATCATACAGTATGTTGAGTAATTCGATCACACATCTTAATCTAGAGGTGACAAACAATACATTGTCAAAAGGTGTTTCTTCTATGTGTTTGATTAAACACTTAAAATATGGTCTAGTTAACATTTTTGGCACAGTGTTTGTGTCCCAGTTGGCATCCTTCTCCCTATTCAGTGCACTCCTTTTGAACAAGGCCCTATAGTCTCTGATCAAATGCAATTTACTATTCTGAGAATATGGTACCATTGAGGTCGAACTCCATGTCAAAAATAAGTACAAGGAGCTGTTAAAATGACTTAGTTCTGCAGTGACATGACTCAGATGGTACCTGCCCCCTCAAGCCATCTGAACAGCGAAGAGGGGACATCTGTGAGCCCTAAAACTGCCAAGAACAAGTCTGATGTGAAAAAACAAATCATACATATTTTGGGGTGAGGATTTGAGGAACAACTTGGGGGTCATTTGTATGTGGCTTGAAAAGGGCTTTCATGGCAAAACACATCAGTTTTTTTCCTTGTTTTGCTGTCATATTTACAAATGCCAAGTGTATAATGGCAAGCCTCCGCTTCCTCTGTTTTCTCATTACCACGCTGAAATAAGAGTCGAATTTTGTCAACACCTGACACCTCGTGACAGAACTTTGGCAGGGACAAAGACTCCATGAAGAGGAATTCTCTCAGCCATTGGGTATTTATGTAATAGGTTTCCTTTGGAAATAAGACAACTCAAAGACTAGGGTCATCACAAAAGTCAAACATGCCATTTCATCAACAATGCTTCCATCACATCATCCCCACAAGCAAACGCAGCAGTGACACTTCCATAGCCAATGCAGGTTGACATTCGATTGAGCCGTCAACTCTTTGAGCTGTTAACTGAAAGAACACAATTCAATAAAATGGCAAGGAATCAACACAGACAACCTGTTTTGTACCTTGAGATAAGCTTACATTTTAGAGCATTGAGTGAATGGGGGAAATGTACTTAAAAGCCAAATCTGTTGTTCTTACCTTCGCTTGTGAGAAGATAAGCCAGGATGAGTCTTTAGGACATCTAACAGTGATGTTATTTGTTCTGCACTGTCGCTCTCTCTTTGCTCTTTTTCTGTTTCGTTTGAACAAGCTGACAACCGGAACAAAGGATACACAAATGTTATGATGAGGAAGAGCATGAAACATTACTTTAACCAAAACTTGATGGAATGACTCCAGGTGAAAAATCTAGATTAGAGAAACACTGTACACAAACACACACACACACACACAATAACCTTTAAGCAAAATTAAATTAAAAACCCACTGTTGAAGACGGCAGCTTAATAAAACACCACGTCTTCCCATCTATGAAGATGAGAGTTGAGCTACTGCAGCAGGCAGCTTTCTCATTGTTACTTCAGTCACGTCTAGTGATGGTGGTGAGGTGAGATCATGCACTACATGTGGGTAAGGGTCTATTTATAGCCTGGCTGTGGTACTGCTTGGAGACAAAATCAATATGCATGGCATTTTATGTCTACTACTAGAGTGAAATAATAATGAGGACCATGCTGGGTAATGGTGGTGAAGGCTTTGCATAGCGTTGGAATACAGTTAAGTTATAGTTTTGCATCGTGTGATAACCAGTCCCTTAAAAAGGCATGTTTCCAAGACAAGCAGGTTAAGAATAAAAAAGGATCAGACAGTCATGATATATACAATGTGCGGACAAGCTGAAGTTGACTATTGCAATTAACAGGTGTAAAAACAATGTATTAAAAACTGAACGCTTTCTGTACTAAAGACTAAAGGCAAGATTCTACTGTTATTATAAACAACCACATTCTACTGTTACTATAAACAGTCAGATTCTACTGTTACTATAAACAACCAGATTCTACTGTTACTATAAACAACCAGATTCTACTGTTACTATAAACAGTCAAATTCTACTGTTACTATAAACAACCAGATTCTACTGTTACTATAAACAGTCAAATTCTACTGTTACTATAAACAACCAGATTCTACTGTTACTATAAACAGTCAAATTCTACTGTTACTATAAACAACCAGATTCTACTGTTACTATAAACAACCAGATTCTACTGTTACTATAAACAACCAGCTCCACTGCAAGTCCACGCTACTGGAAAGATCTATCTTCTATACAACCTTGTGGAGTTGAGAAGAAAACTGGTTGGACCAGCTTTGCACAAAGTAGAGTGAATTTGTTGCCCTGCTTGCTCGAGGGCACTCAGAAAGATAGAGAGGAGTTGGGGTCAAGCGAGCGCTGTGTTTTAAAATTGAAGCATGTAGGGATGCTGGATGTCTGAAGCGCTATGACAAACAGACTAAAAATAGCAATGAGGAGAGAGAGCAGGAGCAGTACAATAAAAATTAGTATGCCCCGGTAAAGGAATGGTAGACATAGCAACAGTGTTTATAAATACGTGTGTGTTAGCATGTGTGTGAGCGCGTGTGTGTGTATGGGATGTTCTTTTTCAATCTCCATGTGATTGCACTTGATAAATGAACTCAACATCGTGCAGAGTTGCGAGTGCCACTGATAACCTTCAGTGGCATACTGGAATACGGCACAACCGCACGGTTTCTCACTGTTACAATGGAGTGTATGTAGTGAATGTTACTGGGTACTATGTCACAAAGGAATGTTACCAATGACTGATGGGCCTTCTAGAGAGAAGTCATGTTTGCCTATGTGAGAAAGTGCAGTGAGATCTATGCAGGTGAGCGGGCTTACTGCAGTACTGCCAGGAGGTCTGTTGGTTTTGGCTGACTGAGGTGTCTGGGGTCTACTGTGGGCGGGAAGCTGTGGTTGCTCAGACAGCAGCACACACAGCAGTGTGTGTGTGTGTGTGTGTGTGTGTGGTGGGGGAGATTGCCCTCAGGGTCACAGATGAGAAGTTTCTCCCCTGCGTGTCCCGTGGAGGGTTTCCTGCTGTGTTCGCCCTGTTTGAAGAGCAGAGCCACGGACAGGGCTGAACTCTGATATACTGACAGATTTAAATGATGCATAGCTGAAACGAGTGTGCTGCGTGTGAGGTATTTGTCCGAATCAATCGTTGCGGGAGTGTCATGATGAAAGCGCACCTGAGGATTATATTAATACTGTCAGTGTCCTCAATGCTGTCCTATCCTTTAGTGCACTACTTATGACAAAGGCCCATAGAGAGTTGGTCAAAAGTAGCGCACAAAGTAGGGAATAGTGCACCATTTGAGAGTGTGTGAGGTGTTTAGGTGTTTCTCACCCTCTGCACATTATGTTGTGTTATAGACTTAAGTTCTAACTGATTAAAAAAATGCAATCTATCTATACACAATACAGAGACACAAAGAGGGGGATAAAGGTCTTCCCAAAATGTTTACAATTTATTGAAATAAAAACTTTTTTATTATTCATTACTTTGTAGAAGGAGCGATCACAGCCTTGAGTCTTCATGGGAATGCTTCAACCAGCCTTGAGTCTTCATGGGAATGCTTCAACCAGCCTTGAGTCTTCATGGGAATGCTTCAACCATTGAGTCTTCATGGGAATGCTTCAACCAGCCTTGAGTCTTCATGGGAATGCTTCAACCAGCCTTGAGTCTTCATGGGAATGCTTCAACCAGCCTTGAGTCTTCATGGGAATGCTTCAACCAGCCTTAAGTCTTCATGGGAATGCTTCAACCAGCCTTGAGTCTGCATGGGAATGCTTCAACCAGCCTTGAGTCTTCATGGGAATGCTTCAATCATTGAGTCTTCATGGGAATGCTTCAACCAGCCTTGAGTCTTCATGGGAATGCTTCAACCATTGAGTCTTCGTGCGAATGCTTCAACCAGCCTTGAGTCTTGCAAACCAAGATTTTAGCAGTTTGTCCCATTCCTCCTGCTAGATCCTCTCAAGTTCTATCAGATTTGATTGGGAGCGTCTGTGAAGTGCAATCTTCAGGTGATCCCACAGACATTCAGTGGGGTTCAAGTCCAGTCTTTGGCTGGGCCACTCAAGGACATTAACAGACTTGTGACAAAACCACCATTATCTTGGCTTTGTTCTTTGGGCCATTGTAATGCTGAAAGATGACGTCTTTTTGCTCTGACATGCACAGAGAAGTATGGGACCTTATGTACAGGTGTTTGCCTGAAGGCACTTGGCCCGAAGAAATGTTGTTGTTGTCTGACAGCTGAAAGCAGAAAGAAGCAACAGATACAACACTGGCTCGCGTATCACCCTGTGGGTTAAAACATAGGAAACAGTGCCACCTACTGCCTCGATCTGAAGTTGCACTGAGGTCCTACTACTGGCTTACAGTACAACAGTTCCAACAGATGTAGAAATCAAGTCCATTCTGCACCAGATAAACCCCTACTCATTTTAGAGTGATACATTACACACATAAAGCTCAAGTGGTAGTTGTGCTATGAATCGCAGGTGTGTCGCACAAACCCTGTTGTCTGTGACTGCCTTATAACAGTATACAGGTATGTTAATACAGTACCCTGGTGTTTAGTGCCAGCTATCTGATTTGAGGGGCACCCAACTGGCTTCATATCCCCTATGTAGTCCACTGCTTTAGAGTCATTTGGGACACAAACTGGTTATTTTCTTGTCCCCTCTGGGAGTGTGGGGGTCGTGAGGTGTGTCACAGCAGACGGTAGCAAACTTTGAGGCGGGGGAACCAGAAGCCGTGGGTCCTCAGACCCAACACTTTCCCACTCTTCGTGTGACTTCCCCGGTCACCAGCGGGAATGCAGGGAGGAGAGAGATTCTTTTATCTTAACCGGGAGAAAAGGCACGATTAGGGCAGATTATATGCAGATTTGTCATCGTCGTAAATCCACAGCTGTCCAAGGGTTCACATTTTTATTTGTCACTTCAAAGGCATTCTTTACCGTCCCTCCTTGGTTTATTGTTTCAGTCTTGGACCGCCGGTGGACAAATGCATTTCCAGTCAGTTGGTTTGAAAGTGGACTTCAGTCATTTCTCTCCGTGGTTCTCAACATCGCATATAGACAACATGTAGCGGCGTATGGTTGAGCCCGTGGTTTGGACATCCCGGGTGGATGGTGATTGTAACGCGGCGCCGTCTACTGACGTTCCCTCTGCTGACTGACTGACTAATGACACAAAGCTAACACGAAACCTTTCAAGACCACACCAAACCATCCCAGGAGACCACCTCCAGTGCCAGCGGGATTAGAAGCCTTGATGGTGCATTAAGGTCTGGGGGCGCATAACAATTGGACATCTGCAGCAGAGGGACATTAGTAGAGCTGTTATAGTTCACGTTACTCCTCTTCCTCCTCCTCCTCGCCACCGTGCTGCAGCAACAGTTAGGATTGGCTTCCTCCTCCTCATCTTCCTTCCTGTCCTACTCCTCCCCCACGTTATTGTCGGACAGCTGCCGTAGTTCACCTCCCTCTTTCACCTCCACCTCATCCTCCTCGCCACCGATCCGCTGCTGCAGCAACGACAACAGCTAGGATTGTCCTTCTCCTCCTCATCTTCCAATACCTCCCCCACTTCCTTCTCCTCTTGGTCGTCCTCCTTTCCAGTGTTGGAGTAGTGGCAACAGTAGCAGCTGGCAGTGAGCCGTTGGGTGCCACCTCTTTCAACCAGGGTTCTCCGCTCCACTGGCCAGCTGTTTGCTATTCCTCATTCTGACGGCCTGAGAGACAGAAGACCATGGCTTCTCTCTCACGTGCACACACACACACACACACAAACACACATATGCACGCACACACATGCGCGCACACACACACAAACACACACACACACACACACACACACACACACACAGAAAACAGGATTGCAACAACACCTGGACTGAGGATTGAATAGTTCAATCAACAGATCAACAACAACAACAGCAGCCGTGTCTAATCCCAGCACAGTAGATCCCCACATTTGCAGAAAAAACAAGCTAGACCAGGCTTCCTCAGTAGTCTGGGTGGAGAGAGAGCACAGGTGTGGCAGGTCAGTGTCACACACGTTATAGAGTCCAGGTCTGTTGTTAAGGGGGCAGGGGGATGGGGCCTTTGAGAGCCGAGGGCATCTGTTTTTTCCATCTCTCTGTGTTTACTCCCCTTCTTCTCTCTCATTTCTGCTCCTCTCTTAATTCAATTTGTGGGAACCCCTCTGGTCTCCCCCCTCCCTCCCATCCAGCTGTCCCCAGTGAGAGTGCATTCCAGCTGGGGTTACTGGGGCCTTGGGGTGGCTTAGGGACCGATCTTGGAGGATTACCTCCGGCTAAAGGGGACAGACCCACCCAAAGCCATCAGCCCAGTGGAGCGCTGCCCTGCTCACCATGGCTCCTCTCGCTCCTTCACTCCGTCTCTTGAAACACGAGACCGTCGGGTAAAGCTGGTGAGCATAACTCACGTTCTTCATTTTTTCACAGGGAAATTTCACTTTTACTCACTCTTCCCCCAGTAGACCCCCCCCCCCAACCAGTGGCACAGTCAGCAGAAAGCGATAATCACTGGGTCGACTGTTCAGTCTTCCCACAAAAGTTAGGGTTAACACCACACACCAACACGGCAGCTCAGAACTGCTCCTGAGAGGAAGAGGCTTGATCTGTAACATAACCATCACCCAGGGGAATACGTACCTAAATGCGTCACCAACCCAATAGCTTAGTGTTTCACAACATCAATGTTTTAATTAGTCTAACTGCCAGCAGCCTACACTGAAATATCTGATACATCTGAAATGCTGTGCCGTGAATTGTTGTTCTGTTAGAGTTGCTGGATGAATCACAACACCATTCCTGCTATTATGAGGTTATAGACATTGTTGCTGTTTTTTAATGCCAAGTTATAAGTTCGTAAGCCTTTTTTTATTCCAGGAAACCTTATCACTGTGAAAGAGTTAAATCGTCCTGCCAAAATCACAAGAGCCCAGAACAGTGTTAAGTCCTTCCCAACCGGGAGTGTTAGCCTGCCACAGCATCTGATGAAGCGGGAAAATAATCTTCTCTGGAAGGATAGTGGAAATACCCCAGGACAGGACAGGTGGAGAATGAAAGGTCAGCGCGGCACCGCATCGAAGTCTGTCAAGCACACAGTAGACCAGCTCTCAGACAGACATACAAACCAAATACTTCACATTTTTAAGGGTTTTAATGGTCATGGCACATTCCTAGCAAGGATCAAAATCCCTGTCATTGATAGCTTTGGCATTTTTTTTTTATTTAGTCTGTGTGTGTCCAGATTTTTTCCCTTGCGTGTATCAAATGCTTTGCCTGTGCTAGCTTGTTACATCATTTAGACTGAAATGTCAAAACTAATCTTCTGGTTCTGCTACTGTGGTGGTCCCAAAGTAGACACTAGAGGGCAGTGTTACACCACACTTTAGAGCGATAAGCCCATGAAATTAATGTATAAGACAATAATAAGACCAGTTAAAAGTCGGTGGATAAAATTGAAGAAATTTCTTTAGATAGAATAACTCTTTAGTATTAAAAAGTAGTTATGTTTAATGTCTACAAAACCAAACATATTTCCAAATGCTAAGGAGTCACACAAAAAGACAGAAAAGTATGCCCCCAAAGTAGACTCATGATATTTCTGAATGACCAACTAAATCACACCCATCACATTTTTTGAAATAAGTCACATAAGATCCATAAACAACCAGCCCTGTGTGTGTGTGTGTGTGTGTGTGTGTGTGTGTGTGTGTACAACATGACTTTAGGTAACAATAGGCAATAGAAACAACTACACCAGTTATCCTCTCTGCCTACCTATTATATCTATTTTGAGTAAAAACTCTGAGAACTGGGAACACGCAGGTTGAGGCATTCTAAACATTCTTTTGAGGAACACAGTAGTGGTGTTCTATGGGGGTCAGTCTGAAAGGGGATTCTTTCAATTGTTTTTGTAGCAGAGGGCTAAAACAATGTGTATGTCTCAAATGGCACACTATTCCTTACATACAGAAGGGCACTAACAAACCCCAACTGCCATGGTCAAAAGAAGTGTACTATAAAAGGTGTACTGTTTGGGAGGCAGCCCGTGATGATGGACGAGGCTTAACACTTATGGGTCTGTCCCCATCACTCAGTTTCTCATGTCATGTTGCTTACATTTTCTCACTAACATAGCCTACTTTGCACAGAGTAATCATTTTAAGTAGGATGTATGATATGCACTTTGTCTGTATAGGATCACACATTACAATATCTCTAATGGTTTATAGTACATTGAAGGGGGAAATATGAAAGGAGAGAAATATACAGTACTGTGCAAAAGGCACCAGAAAGTCATACTAAGGCCATTTATTTGGGTAGTGTTTTAATTAAAACAGTAGAGAATGGGGGATGGAGACCTGACACTGAAAACCCTGTAAAAACTCAGTTGTGACTAACCTGATTTTCATCCAGTAAATGGATTAGAGGAAAAACCCTTTAAAGCAAAATATGTACCTGAGAGGTTAACACCACGGAGCTCTTCCAGAGGCAATGTGAAGATCAGGACCAGGTTGAGGTCACTGGCCATTGTTTCAGGCATCTCAAGCTGGCTACCGTCAGAAACATACTGGAAGATCACAGGAATTATGAACAATACCAGCTAAGACACTGGTCTCAGGTCAGAGGACTTACCGTCGTATGAAAAAGTTTGGGCACCCCTGACAATTTTCATGATTTCCATTTATAAATAACTGGGTGTTTGGATCAGCAATTTCATTTTGATCTATCAAATAACTGATGGACACAGTAATATTTCAGTAGTGAAATGAGGTTTATTGGATTAACAGAAAATGTGCAATATGCATCAAAACTAAATTAGACAGGTGCATAAATTTGGGCACCCCAACAGAAAAAATCACATCAATATTTAGTAGAGCCTCCTTTTGCTAAAATAACAGCCTCTAGACACTTCCTATAGCCTCTAATGAGTGTCTGGATTCTGGATGAAGGTATTTTGGACCATTCCTCCTTACAAAACATCTCCAGTTCAGTTAGGTTTGATGGTTGCCGAGCATGGACCGCTCGCTTCAAATCATCCCACAGATTCTCAATGATATTCAGGTCTGGGGACTGGGATGGCCATTCCAGAACATTGTACTTGTTCCTCTGCATAAATGCCCGGGTAGATTTTGAGCAGTGTTTTGGGTCGTTGTCTTGTTGAAATATCCAGCTCTGGCGTAACTTCAACTTTGTGACTGATTCTTCAACATTATTCCCAAGAATCAGCTGATATTGAGTGGAATCCATTCGACCCTCAACTTTAACAAGATTCCCAGTACCGGCACTGGCCACAGAGCCCCACAGCATGATGGAACCTCAACCAAATTTTACTGTGGGTAGCAAGTGTTTTTCTTGGAACGCCGTGTTCTTTTGCCGCAATGCATAACACCCCTTGTTATGACCAAATAACTCAATCTTTGTTTCATCAGTTCACAGCACCTTATTCCAAAATGAAGCTGGCTTGTCCAAATGTGCGTTTGCATACCTCAAGCGACTCTGTTTGTGGCGTGTGTGCAGAAAAGGCTTCTTCCGCATCACTCTCTCGTACAGCTTCTCCTTGTGCGAAGTGGGCTGAATTGTTGAACGATGCACAGCGACCCCATCTGCAGCAAGATGATGTAGGTCTTTGGAGGTGGTCTGTGGGCTGTTTTTGACCGTTCTCACCATCCTTCACCTTTGCCTCTCCGATATTTTACTTGGCCTGCCACTTCTGGCCTTAACAAGAACTGTGCCTGTGGGCTTCCATTTCCTCACTATGTTCCTCACAGTGGACACTGACAGCTTACTTCTCTGCGATAGCTTTTTGTAGCCTTCCCCTAAACCAGAGGTGTCAAACCAGTTCCACGGAGGGCCGAGTGTCTGCAGGTTTTCACACTCACCTTGTACTTGATTGATTAATTAGGTCACTAATTGGTTAGTTTCTACCCTCACCTGGTTGTTAAAGTCTGAACTGGGAACCAATTTAAAGGAAAAACCAAAAACCTGCAGACACTCGGCCCTCCGTGGAACCGGTTTGACACCCCTGCCCTAAACCATAATGTTGAACAATCTTTGTTTTCAGGTCATTTGAGAGTTGTTTTGAGGCCCCCATGTTGCCACCCTTCAGAGGAGAGTCAAAGAGAACAACAGCTTGTAATTGGCCACCTTAAATACCTTTTCTCATGATTGGATGCACTTGTCTATGAAATTCAAGGCTTAATGAGCTCACCAAACCAATTGTGTGTTCCAATTAATCAGTGCTAAGTAGTTACAGGTATTCAAATCAACAGAATGACAAGGGTGCCCAAAGTTTTGCATAGCCTATTTTTCACATCAGATTTAATTTCATACAACTTAATATTGTTCCACTGAAACTCTTTGTCTGGACAATACCCCAGTACTCAGCTTTGATAAGAAAATGAATGGCATCCCACTGTGATCATTGTCTGTGACGACAGAGTCAATTATTATGCAGCCTCAGAGGGGTGCCTAAACTTTTTCATACCACTGTACCTATCAGCTCTCCATACAATCAGTTTTTGTTCTTGAGCCACTCCAATTTAACTTTGGCCTTGTGTTTGGGCTCATTTTCCATTCAATTCTAACAACCCAGCCGCTGCTGACAAGAACCATCCCCAAAGCATGATGCTGTCGCCATCATATTTGACTATAGTGATGGTGTTTAAGGCATGGGCCATGCTTGGTCCCCACCACACATATATTTTGATTTATTGTCAGCATGTGGAAAATCACTAACAATAAACTTTTTCTATCTGCAGTGTCAAGATGTTTTATTAATAAATATTAATTAATATTAAGTAATACACCTTGGTCCATAAATAATGCACAATTCATTCACAGAAAATGGTAATTTATTGCATTTTAACATATTCAACATTTCATTTGTCTTTTGACAAAATAAATAAAATAAACCCTGTCAATGAATTATTCAAAAGACATGACAGATCACCAAACGAGGAGGGTTCCAACATTCCACCACTCGATCCTGCATAGCAACATGAACGTCATTGGCTCAGTTAAACAAAGTACAATTATTTAAGTGCTACATATAATAGATGGTCTTCAGCTACCACTAACAGTGCAATATGTTATTATGCCATAAGTCCATTAACTTCAAGTTAAGTATTTAGATCAAATGCATTGACCTGCCACCTCCCAATGTCTCAAATTGCACCCTATTCCCTAAACCTAAACATTAACAGGCACTAAATAGAGACCAGGGAGCCATTGGGAGCCTTGTTGGATTACAAACTAGTCTATAAGTGATAATCATTACTTTGCCAGGCTTGCAATGCAAGCGACTACTCCATAAAGCTCATTGAATTATATTGCTAATGACATAACACCACAATTCACATGGTTGCAAATACAGTGATATCATTATTTAATGCCATAAAAGGTTTCCTGAATAATGTGCACCTGGGAAAAACTTGCCAACAAATAAAACATACAAAATAAAGCAATTAATCACATTTCTGAAATTAAAGGTTTAAATAGGATTGTCAATGCATTTTGTACAAAAATATGTGAAGACAGTGAAGACAGATGCTTTAATTCATCAAATAGCTTATGGAAAATTCTATTTATTTGGATTCTTTTTTTTTTTTCAATTGCAAGTGCAAGTGATGAACAAGTGATTGCTTGTATGCAACCAATGGCTTATATATTCACAATAAATGCCTCAATACAGTAAATGCTTCATAGGGACATAGTCAGGGCCTGTCTTCAAAGAGTCTAAAGTAGGAATCTTGCATGATGACATGGTTTCATGCAACGTGACCTAAAAGGAGACACTGATCCTATATCAGCACTCCTACTCTAGGACGGTTCATGAATATAGGCCCAAAATCTTGGGAAGAGTGTAGTTCTGTGTCATTGCTCCACGCTCATCGACCAATGGAAGAACTGGTTGTTAAGGATTGCATCTGAACCACGACAGTGCCACCGACATAGGCTGAGCAGTAAACTATGATAACCAACCGTGTGTCTTTCTTGAAAAACAGGAATGGTTGACAGTCTTCTTTTCAAAGCATCAGAGTGCGAGCTAAAATGCAAACTGGTCAATAGTCCATTACATTCCTGTCCTCCACTTCCTCGGTTCACTCACAATCTTTCTCTTTCTGCTGTCTGACACTCCGTCTCTTTGGACGCGACCCTCCTCTTTTAGGCTTAGTGCCAAAGCACACAGTCCCCTATATAGTGGACAGCTTTTGATAAGGCCCAGTAGGGCAACAGAGGTCAATGATAGTGAGTGTGTGGCCCAGGGGTATGGCAGAGGGAGGGGGGACCAGGGGCGCCTTCCACCACAGCCTTTCTCCAGGGGGGACCAGGGGCGCCTTCCACCACAGCCTTTCTCCAGGGGGGACCAGGGGCGCCTTCCACCACAGCCTTTCTCCAGGGGGGACCAGGGGCGCCT
>JACXGI010005414.1:0-18351 GCA_016801175.1 Esox masquinongy | reverse complement strand
CTCCAAGTAGGACGTACTCTGTCTCACATGAATTCCCTCATTGGGAGGTCTGGGTGGGACCTGGTTTCAGCGGAAGGAAGAACGGGAGACTGCTGTTACAGCTGCCCTGCGGCGTGTCCACCGTCCACCCCCGTGGAGGACAGAGGGTCAGCCGGCTCCAGGCTCCACAGGCTCCCGTTCTGGAACAGAGGAACAGTCAGACCGGCTAAACGCTTTTCACATTTCACTACATTTTAACCTGCTTGGGCTGCACTGAGCAAAACCCACATCGGGCCACGTTTGCCTACCTGCGTAATGTACGGCGGTTCCGCTCTGCTGATCCCCCCAATGCCCATGGCTGGAGGACACGCGTGCTGGGCCAAGCCCGGGCCGGTGGCCTGAAACCGGGCCAGGCCGTCGTTGAAGTGCCCCTGCTGGAACACGCTGCCGGCATTACCGGACTCCAGGTTGCCCAGCAACTCCTCCAGATCCTGGGCTGTGAGCTCTCCACCGGCCTCCTGGCATTCCAGGTACCCGGAGGGCACACAGGGGAAGGCGGGGTCCTGGGAAGGGCCGACAGAGACGGCATTGGGCTGCTCCTTGGAGGGAAGGTCTTGGGAGGGTTCCCGTGGACAGAGGTGCCCACGGTGGGCTTGGCCCGGGGGAGTGGGGAACCACCCCGGCTGCTGGCGCAACAACGGGGGGATCCGCTGCTTGGTGCTGAGTGGTCGGCTCGGTGCTGTTAAAGCACCCGCGGTCTGATTCACCTGCAGGTCCTTCAGTTTGTCACACAGCTGCTGCTTCCGCCGCCGCTGCCACGGGAACGGCTGGCACTGGGCATTTAGCGGATGCTGCTGCCATGGCAACAGCGGTCCGTCTAGAGGCGTCGGCCGGTGCTGCGTTGCTTCCTGCGGGCGGGGTCGAGTGGGTGACCTCGGCTGGGGGGACGAGGCGGGAGGCTGCCGGTGAGGAATGGAATAGGAGTGCGGATGAAGTGGCTGGGATGTAGATGGTTGTTGTAATGGCACGGCAGGGCAGCTAGGGCCCTGGCCTCCGGACGTTGCGCCCCCGGAGGGGAAAAACGTCTGACCCGAGTCCGACGTGTTCCACAGGAACTCGTGAATGTAGGACAGGATCTCGTCGGTCAGGTCCGGGAGGAGGCCGTCTCGGCAAGCGTCCAGGTCCACGTCCAGGAACATGTCGTTGTGCTGAAGCAGATCCTCCCGACTGACACCCAGGTTCCTCATGAAGCCCCACAAATCCCAGTCCCTGTCAATCAATCAATCAATCAATCAATCATCTTTTTAGTTCCAGTCAGGAAACGTTTATTGCGGAAAATGTTTATTACAACGTTAAAAACAGCATCCGTCATAGAGACATCTAAGACCCATAGAGGAGATAATTTACCTGTCCTCCGATGAGAAGCCACCTCCCTCACAACTACGTGGCCCCAAAGACTCCTGCTTGAACAGGAGGCTCTCAGAGAGGGAGAGGATGCCCCCCTCCTGCCAGCTGCTGGAAAAGATGCCCCCACACTCCTCCTCTGGAAGGCCTGGCACATCCTCCTGTGGGAGTTGGAGCGGCAGCTCATTCTGAGTATGAGGGGAGATGTAGATGGACTCATCCTGTTTCAGCAGGGAGCCTAGCAGCGAGTTGGGGTCCAAGGCACCCGTCTGTCTGTTGTTGTTATCTCCTCCAGGGCCGGCTGTCACCAAGGCCTTGGGCAGGCTGCTGTCGTAGAGCAGGGCCTCCCCGGTGGTGAAATTGAAAGGGAAGTCGAGGCTTCGCTTCTTTAGATTCTCCTCTCCCTCCTCATCCCTAAGCACAGTCGGGAAGACACCGGGTAGAGGAAAAAAAAGGCGTTAGGAAGAGTCAACCTGACTAGGTTTAGGAGTTTCTCCAGACCACGCCTGTCCTAAAAGGTTTTGCCTCGATCGGGTGAAGTGATGAGGAAACCCTTGCGGCTGTAGCTATGTGCTGCAGGGGGACAAGGTGACATACGTGAGCACTCTCTGGGAGGCAATGATGCACTCGGCCTGTCCATCCTTGTACACCAGTCTGGCACTGGCCTGCACCCAGACCCAGCCGCTTAGCTTGGTCAGTAGCCGGAACACGGTCACGCCGCTCTCTCCCGTCTTCATCACTGTGGACCGGAACACACAAGTGTTAGTTTAACTTAGACCACATTTGAATCATTACTGGGAAGCGCGAGTAGGAGATTGACCAAATACATGTGAGAAAACATACAATCCCGTTTCCCCAAAAAAGCGTTGGGACGCTGCGTAAATGTAATGTAAATAAACCCAATGCAATGATGTGAAAATCATTTCAACCCTATATTCAATAGAAAAGAGTACAAAGACAACACATCAAATGTTAAAACTGAGACTTTTATTGTTTCTTGAAAGATATATGCCCACTTTGATTTTGATGCCAGCAACATGTTTAAAAAAGGTTGAGACAGAGGCAACAAAAGACTGGAAAAGTTGTGTAATGCTAATAAACTAAACCTGGTGGAATATCACACAACTAATTAGGTCAATTGGCAACAGGTCAGCAACATGATTGGGTATTAAAAGATCATTCCAGAGAGGATGAGTCTGTCAGAACTGAGGATGAGGAGGGGTTCAACACTCTGTAAAAGACTGCATTGGCAAATAGTGCAACAATGTAAGAATAACGCTTTTCAACGTAAAATTGAGAGTTTGGGGATCTCATCGTCTACAGTACATAATATCAAGGCCAAAAACCAGTATTGGATGGCCATGATCTTCAGGCCCTCAGACGGCACTGCACTAAAAACAGACACAATTCTGTAATGGAAATCACTGCATGGGCTCAGGAAAACATCTGAACACAATTGTCTGTGAACACAGTACATCATTGCATCCACAAATGTTAAAACTCTACCATGCAAAGAAGAAACCAGACATAAACAAGATCCAGAAATGCTGCCACTTTCTCTGGGCCTGAGCTCATTTAAGGACTGAGGCGAAGTGGAAAACTGTCCTGTGGTCTGACGAACCAAAATAAAGGACAGTGAGGAGAGGGACCATCCGGCTTGTTATCAGCACACAGTTCAAAAGCCAGCATATGTGATGGTATGGGGGTTCATTAGTGCACATGGCATGGGTGACTTGCACATCTGTGTAGGCACCAATAATGCCAAACAATATACCACTGCACCTTTTTCTTTCCTTTCCAAAAAAGTTGAAAAGGAAAGTTTTGAGTGAGGAACAGAAGCGTTCAATTTGCAGTGGTCTCTTAATTTTAACCCTTCTGTTCCTCACTCAAAACCTTCCTTTTTGACTTTTTTGGAAAGAAAAGGAAAAGGTGCAGTGGTCTTTTAATTTTTTCCGGAGATGTATATAGGTATTGGAGCGACATATGCTGCCATCCAGACCATGTCTTTTTTAGGGAAGGCCTTGCTTATTTCAGCAAGACAATGCCAAACCACATTCTGCAGGCATCACAACAGCATTGCTCCATAGTAAGAGTATGGGTGCAAAACTGGTCTGACAGCAGTCCAGACCTGTCACCTACTGAAAACATTTCGCAAATTATGAAAGGACAAATACAACAAAGGAGACCCCGAACTGTTGAGCAGCTGAAATCCCATATCAAGCAAGAATGGGAAAACATTTCACTTTCAAAACTACAGCATTTGGTCTTCTCAGTTCCCAAATGCTTACAGAGTATTGTGAAAAGAGGAAGTAATGCAACACAGTGGTAAACACACCCCTGTCCCAACTTTTGAACTTTTCTGAAACGTGTTGCTGGCATCAAATTCAGAACAGACATGTATTTTTCCAATAACAATAACATTTCTCAGTTTCAACATTTGATATGTTGTCTTTGTACTATTTTCAATTAAATACAGGGATAAATGATCTGTACATCATTGCATTCTGTTTTTATTTACATTTCACGCAGCGCCCCAAATTTTTGGGAAACAGGGTTGTATTTAAGAACGAAACAGAAAATCGGAAAACAAGATTTTAAAAGTGTCCGCAGAATGTAGCACAATGATCAGCTTGCTTAAGATTGGAATTAATTTGATCCCAATGACTGTCGGCCATGATGGATTATGGACTCAATGGGCGGTCCAGGATGGTCCAGCTATCTAAGTTGTTGCCTCTGGTCCACATGTACTGCTGCAGCGTTAGGCCGAATCCAGCCCACTGCTCCTCCAGGAAGAAAACTCCCCCCCACATTTCCTAGCTTTCCTGTTAAATTAGTGCAAATGCCAGACGAAATACAGTCTGAAAACAGGAGAGCAGTCTCACTCCGCAAGTGGTTCTCTGCACAGTACAGCATGTCAGCAGCATGGATGAACTGGTAGCCTGATCCACGGTAGCACAGCTCTGCCTCAGTGTACCCCAGCACCATCCTACCCCTGTACAGGGTGGAACACAAAGAAAACCTCACCAAAAAAGGGCACCATTTCCTAGTATTTTTAAGAAATGAACGCCTTAACCCTACCCCAATTAGCACCGGCTTTGTGTAACAGAATGTTTGTGGCGTTATTCATGTGTGTCACCCCAGGCAGATACATATGCGGGTCACCCACTTGGTGTCGCAGGCGGTGGGCGTGAAGTCCAACTTGTGCTTGGTCCTGAAGATGAAGTTCTTGGTGCGGATCTCCAGGATGGTTGGGGGCTGCAGGGGTGAGGCCAGGGCAAACAGGGCCAGCTGGGGTGGGATGGCTCTGCCCTCCTTGGTCCTCTGGTTCTGGCCATGGAGAAACTTCAAACGCCCCTGGAAGTTCAGCGCCTTAAGAATTAGAGTGAAGGCGTTAAAAATGGTCAGAATGTGTATCAGAAATGATAACCCCGTTCCCATGGATTTCCCTACTACCCTCTGTTCATGCACATTGGAGCACGTAAGGTGTGCAACTGCTAACTCACTTTTCACAATCTAAGAGGAACACATTCAACACAACGGAACGCTCCAGAATATGACTTAGATAAGAACTACATTTTTCATTTCTGACCAGGCCAAAAAATGTTGGAATCTGTTCTCCAGGCTTGTACACAATGTAAATGCTATCTTTGGGATCATTTCCTGGTCTGGATATGCAGACCGTGGCCCTTTTCTGAACCCAAAAGTATTTTCGCAAAGCCTCACACCAAACTGAACTGAACACATAACACCCTCACAAGATTTTAGAAATGTTCAACCAGGATTTCTCAAAAAAACATATTTCGAAAGTTTACCAGAATATTGCAAACCTACATTTAATATTTGTTTCGTCCATCAACTTACTAGGAAGCCAGAGGAGGAGTCACAGAGACATCGTAATCTGCAGACAAAGTTGCGCTCCAGGAAGGCGGAGTTCTCTGGCGGTAGTGTCTGGGGGTCACAGACTGTAACAGACTGTGGAGAGGCTGAACCTTCTGGGGCTGGATGGGCAGCAGGAAACATTCCAGTGTAAACTTAAAAGGCTAAAGACAAATATTAAACTACATTTTACCTGTACTAACACAAAACGTGTAGTATAGCACGCTTACCATTGGTAACTAGTTAGAAAGACCCATTAAATATAAAATGTAATGGTGGACACCTTAGGTTAATGCATTATTCATTAAGATTTTGTTTTAGAACATTTATCCTTAAATACCATAAAGGAATTCAAAGACACTGTGATTTGGTACTTTGGGGCCCAAGGCACCTTGAGGAAGCTCGTGCACCCATTTTGTCAGGGCACGCCCCCTGGGTTGGGAATCCCTGGCTTACACCACTGGAACTCCCTAGGCCACTCGTAGGTAAAAAATGCTGCTTTCACCTGAGATTAACCGTCCAGTGTCAGGTGTGACGGAGGGGTTAAGGGCCCAGTGGAGCTGTCTCTGGAACTCTGCTCGGTCCTCCGTATGGATGAAGTCATTTACACTCTGATGGATGACATCCGACTGAGGAGCAAACACATCCACCATCATGAAAACACTTCACTAACTACAATAAAAAATGCAAACATGGACAACGTCGTTCATGCACAACCTATCATACCTTTTCCCATCACTCATCTCATGTAACAGAACCTTGACTGCGCTGGCTTCAGGCCATGTTTAATCCGATATCCAAACATAACTACTGGATTTGGCATCTGCTTAGGGCCAGGCTTCCGTTCTTGTTGAGGAAATACCGGAACAATCAACTTTGTCCGGTGTGACAGGAACCCTTCACAGACTGTTAGGTAACGCGAATAATAACATGGACACTAGAAAGTAGCGGTGCTTAATAAGTTTTACATTTTGATCAGACATTAATGTCTGATTTAAAGGGGCATTTTAATAAATAACCAAATTACCTTTCATGAAATGGCATTAACCCTAAACAGTGAGCTGACTAGAAGAACACACAACCCATGACACAGTATATGTAGACCCATAAATAGGTCTATAGACATCTCTAAAATAAATGGGAAAGATTAGATGAGCCACACCAAGTTTCATGGTTTTCCTGGTTTTATTTTGTTTTTAATTTCATTTGGTTTCAAAAGCTTAAAGGGGATGTGTACGGTGGTGGATGATGTGGAGTACCACAGAAAGAGTCTTTACCTGTTGAAATCCAAGGTACTCCTGTATGGTGGAAGACGCATAGAAGATTGTGCCGCCAGCCGTAATGACCAGAACAAAACCATTCAGTACCTGAGGGGGAAACAGAACTGACTCTCACGTTTACATACAGTGTCCATGCTCCACCAGCAGCCATCAGAAGAAGGCCTACGACTGTGTGGAGAAACAGCACAGCCCTACCAAGGAAAACAAATGTCAGAGGAACCCAAAGCAGTGTAAGGTTCTGCCTGTGGCCCAAATGGCACCCTATTCCTCCATCACCTTTTGCCAAAGAAAATGTCAAAGAAAAAAAAAAAAGACAATTATGAGTCTTACACTCAAGAACTGGACTTTGTTTGTCAAACAAAAGTAAATGATTAACTGGTTATTTAGCAGCACACAAAAAGCAAACATGGGGTAGTTGAACGGCAGGTCAACTCAACTCAGATAATTAACTTTCCATCGTACACAAGGGGATAGTTCAGGGCCCATATTCACAAAGCATCTCGGTCAGACAGCTGATCTAGGATCAGTCAGATCTTGTTCATTATGGTCTAAAAGGGATTCGATATCAACTCCTTCTCTTTGATGCTTTATGATATGAATCACCTTACTGACTGTAGACAGTACAAGACCGCTTTGTTTGAACGCCACAAGTCATTCAAACAAACCAACAACAGCCATGACTGGCTGCAGCCAGCATGGCTACTGAACAGACACTGCTAACCTGAAGTATCAGCTCTCCTTCTGGAACGGGCAGTTCAGTGCCATGCTTCTTCAGAACATTAGTCTCTGAGCAATGGGAGGGGGTGGATTTTAGTGTCTCTGCAATACAACACAAACACAATCACAGTCAAGGTTACTGTGTCATAAAGGATTTCCACCACACACTGAAAAAAGGCAGAGGAGAATATAAAGTGCATATTCCTACAGACAAAGGCCTACGGTCAATAATGGGAGACAGGAAGGTTTTTGCCCGTTAAAGACACAGTGATTCAGATCAAACCAAAATGCCCTTCTAGGATAGTGTAGCATGGTGGCCATACAGGCCAGGCAATGGTGAATCAAATTCAGATAACTGAAGCAATGGGATGCAACAAGGCAGCCTACGGGTGATAGACCTGGTAGCGAAGGCAGTGCCAACGGCTGAGTTTCTCACTGGGGCCAAGTTTGTTCCCATCTAGACTAAAGACCTCCACACCAGGGCCTGAAAGACAGTCCCGGACCCCAGCCAGAGACGACTCTATACTTATTATATGGTGCCCTGACCAGCTTCCACCCCAAGCCATGAAAATATTACACAAGACTGACGGATGATGATCAGTCTACCCTTTGTTAACTAAACGTGACAAACTCTTATTTAGCTGCCATCCTTGTGCCAGGAGAATATTAAGATGATATCTCAGGCGGTCCCAAGGCTCTCTTCCCATGCAATGGCCAAAATAAGTCCTCCCACTTGTTCATGCGAACTCACCACATCCCCTCTGCATTGCTCAAAGTCTAAACGTTTTACTCATCTAAACAGGTCAACGTTTCTAGTGTGAGCCAACAACTACCTTATGAAACCGTCTGCATCCCAAATTGCAGGCGGTCCTCTAGATCGTGAATTACTACTAGTGCACTAAACAAAGAACAGGTTGTGATTGGGAGCGCAGGAGACCACGGTTTCATAACTCTTCTCGGGAGTCAAGAGTTCAACAAGTCTGTTTTTGGTTACTCACACGAACCCCCAGCCCAGCCCTCTTGAGCGTGTGTGTAATTGGCAGATTTCCTAAAGCACACAAAGCACCATCGCAGTACTTAACACTAGATGAAGGCCAGGGCGCATATCCACAGAGCATCTCCAAAGAGGCGCTAGGAATCCAGTTAAAACCTGCTTTATGACTAATAAAACTCCCAGCTCAGAGTAGGTTCTAGGGGAATGCTATGTAGAGGCCCAGGAAACTCTGCGCCAGGAGTAAAATCAACGCATAAAAGGTTACCTCAGCTGGTAGCTGAAGTACAAGAGGTAGCGCAAAGAAAATGCAGTGATGACTCTCACGGACACTGTTGTATACGACAGTGAATCAATCAGGATTCTCATCACCAGTGAAGTATACTCCCTGTCAGACAACTACTGTGAAAGGGAGGGCACATCAAATGTTCACAATAAAAATGTTGGATATTTTCACATTGTGTCCTCACTTCTGCCAAATGTGTTTCCATGTGTAATCCTACTTCATACATCAGAGTAGTAGTAAAAAAGTCTATTCTCCGGACAACCAGTTTTCAAGTCTGACGCACGCTGTGGATACGGGCCCAGGAATCCTGGCTGCTATAGCAGACCTCTGAGGAGACTACAAAATCATTGGAACTTGGAGGCAGAATCCAGCTTGGAAATTAACAGCAAAAATCCCCAGGAATTCATCAAAAATGTATTTTAATTTAGGAAGTCGGTTTCAAAGCGTTCACACAAATAAAGTCTGTGATCACGTCTGTATGATTGCAAACGTATCGTCATTTTCAAGCATAATTTGTTCTGGGGCTTGGTTGTGGTCTAGTTAGTTGTGTGCGCGACACACTAATAGATTATGATAATGAAAGTCCCGGCCCACCCACAATCCTTTGAAAGGTAACAGCAAGGCCTCCGTTACTGAGGCATCAGAAACAGGTGAAGACCTGGCAGTCCCCTCTACTATGGCTATTTGGACAATTAAAATTGGAAAACCGTAACATTATAAAAATTTACATTTAAGTAAGAGGCAACCTTGGGATAGCAGTGTGAAATTCTTGGATGGAGTTTGGTGAACTAGGGTAGTGTGTATGAATCTACCGTCTAAATGCCATTGTCATTAAGGGGTTGGCAAAACTGACGTAATGTAATGGCATGCGTATATCTTACGGGACCCTTCATAGTTGTTTCAGTGTGAGAAGCGAAGAGTGTGACATTGTTCAGTATACTGCTGGTCAAAACAAGATCTTCGCCTTTACACAAAGCCTAGGCCTACATTTTAATTTGCTTGAAGTTATCTATTGTTGCAGCACTGCTTGCGCTTCCGTTGAGACAGGTCACAAGACGACACGTTTATATTTCACTCCCCAGAGAAATTCACTCACCCTGATAGCATCCTGTTATTCTAGCCCCCCCCCCACCCTTTCAGAAAGAACAAGTCAGAGAGAGACACTGCCTTCCAGACACCTAGTTTCCCCTAGTGACAGATATCCTTGGATAATAATGTCAAAGAGTAGGCTAAATTATAGCAGCGATATACAACCGGGGGAGGCATCAGAGAAGACAAATCATGTTAAAATACCTATGACAACTTTTTGACTAAATAAATAATTCATATAGCACCTACTATATGAATTATGAATTATTCAGGTTGCTTGCGGAATGCAATTTCCAAATAGTGCCACATATTCTCGATGAGACTGAACCCAGGACTTTGACTGAGTCACTGTAGGACATTAACCTGTTTGTTGTTGAGCCACTGCAAAGTTGCTTTCGCCTTGCTTAGGATCAGTAACCTGCTGAACAGTGAATTTCCTCCCACACTCAAGTTTTTTAGTGGATGAAATCCTGTTCTCTTGCAGCATTTCCCTGTATTTTGCTCCATGCATTCTACCTTCGGGTTAAACGGGATGCTCAGTTCCTGCGGATAAGAAGCATTTTGGCCAGAAATCGCTGTCTTGGTCTCATCTGATCAGCATCCAAGCAGAGCTCTTGAAATTTTTGGACCATTACTCCACTCTAAGCCACTGCAAGTCATCTTTTCTGTGCAAGTTTTGACGGGCAGCCTTTTCTTGGCAGTTCCTGAGTGCAGTGATGCACTTCCACTACCTGATTATTGATCCACCTGTGCTCACTGGGAAATCCAATCACTTGAAAATTATGTTGCATTATTTTCTGTTTTTTATTCTCCTTGTGTAAATGTTTTAAAATAAAATGTCAGACAGAGAGAAATTTTAATGAACCTTTTGTAATTCTGTAATATGAGAGAATTGATTTGGGATTTGAATACTTTTGCAAGGCAGGGTACATCAACCAACAGTCAAAACAAATAAAATAAAAGAAATGCATTCAATAATTTCTTGCTCTGAAATGTACCCAACTAGGAAAGTCTTCCTGTTAGACCATTAGCTACTGCCTGGCACATTTCATTCAATCATTTAATTTCCCTGCCCAAGGTTGCCTACCAGCATATTTTAAAACATGAAACTCTCAGATAAAATTAATTGACAGCCATGAAAATTAAATGCAGGGCAAGCTCAAACCTTGAGGATGGCATTTGTGTTGTCTTGTCAAAGATATCTTTGAGCATCAATCAAGTTATTTCCAGAAGCCAGCAGGAATCCTCACACTTAGTAAGCAGCTATTGCAATTACAGTCTGACAGACAATTAACATATATATTTTTTTGTATTCAAAATCAAGCAAACTAAGCGGATGGCACTAGCAACATGGAACTTCTTTAGAATAAACACATTGAGAAATGGTTGACCACCACAGCATTATAGTGTGTTATTATAATCAAGCCTTACCACTGAAAAAGCTCTTGGCACGCAGGTAACTGACGCAGAGTCGGAGGATGGTCAATTTGTCTAGCTTGGAAATGACATCCTGAGGGTAAGGAAGAAGACTGGCCAGCCTGTCCAACTCTCCATTGAGGCGTTCACGGTGCCGCTTGGAAGGGTTTGATTTGGCTCCATCTGGAGGAGGCTTCACACTACAAAGAGAATGGTAATGTCTATCATTAATGTCAAATATGTTTGGTTATACTCCTCTGTCTTGTTATATAGGCCAATCTGCAAAGTTTTTAATAGCGTGAATGCAACTTATGATCATGGAATCCATTGACAGCAGAACCATAAAAGACAAATACAAAATAATAGTGATACCCAGTTAAGGTGGAAACTAAAATGTCCCTGTTGAAGATGCATGCTTCTGTAACACATACAAGTTATCCCGCTTACATTTCAGATGAGTGTTGTCATGCAATTTTGTGTCAGCCAACGGTCCTTTCATTGCATGACAGCACTGCAAATTAGCTGTCACTCATGTTACTGACAGGTTATAAACAGGCATTAGTCTAGAGTGGACTAGTATTTGACATAAATAGTCGAGTACTGTACTCAAACGAGTACTGTACGCTCAAACATGGCATGGGCTACCTAGAAGTGCTAGTTAGTGGCATAATAAGAGCCGAGAACTAGCTAACGTTACGAGGATTATAAGGCAAATAGCAGTTACCTTTTCTGTGGCTTTTTCCTCTTGCGACTTGCATATATGCTGCTGCTCATTTTTCTCAATGATATGGCAATACAATATTATTGATCACTTGGTGTTCGCCTGTGCTCTATGGAATGTCACGCGCATTAGCTAGCTTGTCAGACCAGAGGAACGTTACGCTGTCAAATCCCTGCAACTAGGCTAGCTAGGTACTGTTAATTATCATAACGTTAACCAGCAGTAAAGGAAAAGTTAAATATAAACAAAATCTTTATAAGACGAAAAACACATTTAGAACCAATGTAGCAAATAACCTAGATACTCATGTCTGCTACTAGAGGCTAACTACCACTGCTAGCTAGCTACAGTGCAGAGCAGTGGGGCAAGTTCGAACGAGAGGCAGGTGTTAGCCAACAACGAGCGGTCAATAGACCGCGCGACCTTTCTAGTCAGAAGCGGATGGTCAATAAATCCAGTCGGAATATATTAATTTAATTTTGCCACTAACTTGCCATTAGCTTGTTCGCTGCAACCGGCTACAACATCTGGAAGCTATAGCTAGCTGCATGAATTAGTCTTTATTGTCATTAGCATTTCAAAGAGTAATTTCATCGACTTCTTTCAGTTTCTACAGCTCTTAGTTCCGCCCCCTGCCTGGTTAGGTTACGCCAGAGGCGTATCCAACGAATCAGGTGGAAGTAGAGTTAATGGTCAGCTCTGAGTTCCAAGAGTGATAACCGGTGATAGCTCGTTACACCAATGTAGCTACAGCAGCTTGCCATTTGTTTTGCCAGGTACATTTCTATGGCAACGAATGCTTTGGCACTAACCTGCTCCAGCACTGTGTTTATATATTTTTTCTTTTGCATTGTAATGTTCTGTTTACGAATTGTTTTTATTTTGGGGCATGCTGATTTAAAGCAGAGACCCAGATGACTCCCTGCTTATGATTAAAATATAATAATAAAATAATCGACTCAAAACGTGGCCTGATTCCGACATGGATTTATAGTTCAGAATGTATCTTCCCAGCATTGTAAGATTGTTGTTTATCAGCTCAAAATATAACAAGTTTAATAAAATTAAGCTATGTAATTATACTACATAACCTTTCTAAACCCACAGATCTTCAAAACAGTATGTTTTTGCTAATTTCAGTAAAGCATTGGTTTTACTATTTTACATTTATTAAATTTACCTTTTTTTACCAGGCAAGTCAATTAAGAACAAATTCTTACATACCGCAAAGGCCTACAATGAGGCAAAATGCCTCCTTTAGGGAATGGGTATATTTGGATTAAAAACAAAAAAACAGTCAACAGTGAGAATAAAAACTGCCACAGCACAGTACCAAAGAATACATCAAAACTACGCACATATAGAGACACCACTAAACCACATTAAAACCAAACCCACGAAGAGACTCCGTTAAACTACATTAAAATCAAGAATGGAAACATGGAGAGACATTACTAAACCACAAAACAAAATGCTGACAACAGAGGGAGTCGCAGAGTTTTTGGTTCCAGAATGGCTGGTTCGATGTTGAATATGCATGCAACATTTAAACGGTCCTCATAACGATGACAGCAAACGTGATGGACATCATGAAGTAAAAAGAAAGAGCATAATATAAGTAGTTTCGAACAATAAATGAATGTTATTGCCTAACGATAATGTAGATATTTTCTCCAAAATATTTGTTTATCATGTTCTAAACATGTTTGAGCCCTACTCCATTGTTTTTATATCTCTCCTCAACTTTTGAGAGAGAGGGAGCACTTTCATTGCGAATTGTTGAAGCTTACACTATGTCAGAATTAAAATGCTAAGCTCATTGCATAGCCAATACAGGAATGATGTTTTATTGCTTTTTATGACAACAGGTATCAGTGGCGTCGTTAGGCCTTGGCGTCCGGGGCTATAGCCTCGGGTCTTTTATGAATAGCCCCGGATCTTAAATTGACCAAAAAAAAAATAATAATACAAAAATATCCCCTGATCTATTCATCTATAAATCCGATCGCGCATTATGACAATGTAGACGTGTAGGCCGCTCGCGTGTACATCGAAATATTCCGCATGTACATTCAAAACCCTGTATTTTCTGTCCCGGGCGGGGCGGAGGGGGGGGGGGGGGTAAGTGATCCTAGCGACGCCTCTGACAGGTATTCTATAGTAAACCAATGAGAGCAAAACGATCCTGTCAACAGATAACAATTATTTGCTGCCAATTATCTGATGAAGATTGTTATTTGCTGCCGGGATATTTTTGTTGTTGTTATCTTCTGCCATCTTGGAGACTGCCAAAATACATCTAAAGGACTCTCAGACCATGAGAAAGATTCTCTGCTCTGATGCAACCAAGATTGAACTCTTTGGCCTCAATGTCAAGTATCAAGTCTGGAGGAAACCAGGCAAGATTGATCATCTGGCCAATACTATCCCTATGGAAAATGCTGTGGGGATGATACCTTTCTAAAAACCTGTTTTCCTTGGTCATTTTGGAGTATTGTGTGTAGGTTGTTGACATTTGGAAAAGGTAATGGGGTTCTGAATACTTTCGAAAGTATGTATATTTATGTAATATATACAGTGTCCTCCACTAATATTGGCACCCTTGCTAAATATGAACATATAGATATAGTATGTTTGTCAAATCTTCAGTGGGTAATCACATGCTATTTCAGGATTTTAGGCAGCTTTGTGCAAATTTGATAATCTGACAGTTGACACACTGCATGTGTTTCTCAGAGTCTCTGTCCTTTTTCCAACATATGGACTTAATGGTGTCTACAGAGAACTAATTCCGCTATCAATTCCTACGGCCAACACTGTACAGTACCCATCCATTGCTTTTCTGTAATTTTCATAATGATTCACATATTTTATTCCCATTTGTAAACAAGTACTTGTTATGGGAATATTTTTTTTAATAATATATATGCTAACATGCAAAAAAACCTTTAGCCAACTGAAATTTAGGTGGAGAAATTACATATGTGCTGTTGAATATTGATTGACACAACATAACAATGTACAGTATGCGCTAACTACCATAGGTTACTCTGGATAAGAATGTATGCTAAATTACACTACTTTTGTAGGTTGTAAGACTTTACAGCAGGCCATTTAGTGAATGATTTCATTCAGTGGGTTTCATGGAGATTTCTAGAGGATTTTTGGGGGGCTACACTGCAACTGCTGAAACCACAATCCCCTTAGGTTTACAATAGGATTTGGAAGACTAAAAACAAGTGGGTCAAGCCACATGAAAAAATGAGCACATGGGAATGTCTTTGAGTATCCCAATAGCTGTTGACAAGCATGCTTCAAAATGTAGTAAATAAGACATGGGCAAAATTGTGTCAATGGAAGGTCACACACAGTCTCAGTTTATAAATATATAGTAAATAAATGTCTTCTCTCTGTCTTTGATATGGAGTATACAGTATGGAAATAGTTTATTCATTGTTAGGCCTTTTGGTTGCTATATGTACAACACTTGTTGTTCAAAGGAGGAAATACTGAGAAGGGAATATTGCCAGCTTGTTATTGTCTCCTGCTGTGCAGCATGTCTTTCTACTTTGAGATTAGTCTTGTGCGGCAGGTTTGTTGAATTCTCCCTAAAAACTGGCATTGTTCACTTACAGATGTGATAGCAACTGTTCCCCCTGAGTCTAGCCTGGTACATGAACAAAACGTGACAGCAAATCTAGCCTGCTACAAAAACACAAAATGTAGCATTGTGTATGACAGAAAGCTCTGTCTGTAGCAGGCAAAACAGGAGAATTTCTCTCTCCTCTCTCTCCATTGCTTTCTCTGAATGAAAGTGTCATTCCCTTTCTTGAAGTCAGCTGAGCATGACTGTTGCGATTTGTCCGCTCATAGCAAACATCATCGAACACCTTTACTGACGACACTCTCAGACATGTTGCCTTAGAAACAGTGGCACTTCTGTGTAGCGTATCGTTGGTTCTTATTTTTAGACACTTCTCTATTGTATTCATTGACATTTTTATCATGTAAAGTAGAAGAAAAAAATAAGTGGATGTGTCTTAATTTCTACACAAAATTGATATAACCACCATTTTCAGCAAAAATGCACCTGATAAGTGGCTGGTATGGTTGGTAGAATTGTCGATATCGGTATCGCTCCATAGTACTGGCCTTGATCCTTTAACTTTACCGCCCTCTACTGCCTAAATTTTGTTTTGCTATGAGATTCAAGAAACTCTTTTAATGGCAAATGTAATTTTGTCACACGTTTATGCATGTTTTAAATTACACTTCTCCCACGTAGTCCACGGCTTTTCGGGTAATTGGAAGACAGTGCACTACGTTCGAAATCAGTGGTTGAATAAAACGTATTCACAACTAGTTGAAGGCTAAAACATGGCTTATGAAAAAAAACTGAAAGGGAAACATGAAAGCATGGAAATTTAAGGTCATGTACCAACAAAAAAACGTCCAGCCAAATTCGCTATTCTTCCAACCAACTCAACTTAATTCCACGTACAATTTGCGGACTTTCAGTTTATTCCTAGACTGCCTTCAACGTTGGATGGTCTACCTCTGGTGTGCCAACACTCAGAGACAGCATTGTGGGACCAACAACTAACTTTGTTACTAGATTCCATTCCCCTTTCGGCCAATTAAATTGCTTCTTTTTGGGATGTCACGCACGGTGGCGGTAATGTTATGGAGTTTCTCCCTTCACGTCTGTCAGGTTGAAAATCATAGGCCTCATAGTATCTGGCATACAACCAGCGGTAGTGTTTGGACAAACCCTACCGACATTCTGAGAACGACCAACATACTTTCCTAGTTCTGCATGAGAACAAATACAACTATAGAAATATGGTGGTTCTCAAAATCCGAGACCAGGTAAGTCATCCGTCTTGTCAAAACCTCGCTAGCTAGCTAGCTAACGTTAGCTAGCTAGCGAACCTGCCTCGTTCGCAACAACGGAATGTGCCACTGCTGTAATGGTGGATTGGTAGTTAACTAGCTAAATGAGGGGATTTATAAAATTTAACCTTCTGCTAAGTTCTATGTGGTATAACTCAAGGTCATAGGTCTTGGTGTACATAATTAAACAGTGTGGTGTTGTCTAATGCTTGGAAACTAACCTTGTTTCAAGACAGATTAACTAACTACGGACCGGTAGTTAGCTAGCTATGGTAGCTGGAAAGACAATTTGCTAACTAGCTACCGAGCCACGAAAAATAAAGCGCCATGCCTGAATTCCAGTTCAGATTAAAGTTGGTTATATAGCTCAGCTCCCCAGGTGGAAAGTGTTGGTAATTTGGGGTTGTATCTAACTACTGTAGTTACTTCAATCACGTTATCGTCACCACCGAATGGCCATAGCTATCCACAGAGGGGAAAGGGGAAAATCGGAGGCTGACTGCTGTCACTCAACAAACGTCAGTCACTTTGCAACACCTAGTAAAGCCAAGGAATGCATAAATATTGGGCTGGTAGTGTGCTTGACTTACCATTCACGTCACTATTCACTCATTTCACAACTATTTCTTTTTTGTACTGAAAGGGTTTCCTCGTATTGTGTTTCCAAGTTACTTATCAAGAACTGCGCCGATACTCTGAAATGATTGTTTACACTTGTCCTGTTTTGTCTCCAGAATTCATAGCAGCTTTAAGTACAAATTCAGGAAAGGCAAGGTGGCCTATTGCAGGGTAGGGCCAGTTGCTGGTTCAAATCCTTGATCCAATTAGGTAAAAAAAAAGTATTTGCTCTTGAGCAAGTAATTTAACACTGGATAACATCTTGGTATCTGATCTCTACAGTATGAGACAACTTTGGGTAGAGTCGCTGTCACTAAATTCACAGGTGGTTACGTTTTGTTAGGCAAAATAGGATTGACTTCAGTAAACAAATGCCTGCCTTTACTGGACAAACGGGTACATGGTAACTGTTTAAGAATCTACAAGTATTGGCTTGATGTAATCGAGATCAGTCCACCAACAGTTGTTGCGTTAAGAAACTTGGCAAAAGCTACAAAACTACAATTTTGTCAGGATTTGTGATCCACAACAAATGTCTAGAAACGCTGGTAAATCCTAATGCCATAGGCTCCAACCAAGATGGCAATTATAGGTCTTGTTTATCTTGTGTGGTTGCTTGTCATATTCCCATCGCTACATTTTGTAGAAGAATTGCTATTAGTCATGGAATATCGACCAGAAAACTTGGATGAACTGTTGGTTTTGTCAAAATAGAATTACGTATTCAAACACCAAATGGCAAGCAGCATTTCCTGATTTGGAGCAATCAGTTTACTGTTTTAGCTCAGAACAAGCATGAAAACCTAGTGGCCTTTAACAGCTAGGGAGGTGGAACTGGGCAACCTAACTGACAGGTGGCAGAACTTGGTGTGGGTCTGTGAGAGATGAGAGAACATGAAATAAGCAATAAATCTCTGATTACAATGCGACTGAAATGTTTAACAATATGGCATAATCTTGCAATAAGAATATTGCATGTAGACGTTTTGGATTTTGATGAGAATGCGCTTGGCCCTACAGGAGAACTGCAGGACTACAGAGACACCTTAAATCTGATGATAGCCTGTTGTGCCTGCTCTTA